>VXAV01004305.1:127619-139536 GCA_013399715.1 Alectura lathami
AAGCACTTTTTGACAAGGCTTTTCTTTGTCAAATATTGTACAAGGACAACATGAAACAAAGACCACAGAATATAATTAAATACTTGGGAGAAACCTGAACCTATCGAGTCATCCTTCTTTCTGTATATGGGGTATATCTTGGTAGGAGTATATCTTGCCTAACTGGCCAGTTCGGTGCCATAATTACATTAATGTTGCGTGTTTCCTGTCAGTTTCGCTGTAAAGGATTTGTAGATATTCAAGCATTCCACTTGCCTTTGATCTGTGTGGGTTCTCTCACTCCAGCTCCCCCACATCTCTATTTGCCTTTACAGAATGGAATGAAGGATTTAAAATCAGCTTTTTTGGTTTTTTTGGAAAGGCTAAGCAACAAAGCAGGTGCACTGGGGAAAAACACATCTGCTGGCTTTGCACAATGGAACAGAAAGTCCGCTTTGTTTTATTACCATTTCAAGCCATTTACAAACTTCATCACAAAACAAAAAAAAAAAAAAAAAAAAAAAAAAAGAAGAACAAAATCCAGACTTGCTTGCATATTCTTTAGGAAACTCCCTTTTCAAAGCAGATCAGCATACGTTCTGTCTTGTTTCTCTTTCCTCTCCTCCCTTTTGAAAGAACTATTGTTATAAGTTGAAAACATAACCTGGGAAGAAACATCTGGCCTTCACTTTTTAATTACTTTTCAATCACCTCAAAGGCTTTCCTGGAGGTAGACATACCTACAAGGGCTTACTGTCAAAACTGCAGGGCTGCTCTATAAATGGATCAACTGTAATGTTGAATTTGGGACCAATCTAAATAAATAAGATCATGTCATGTAAAACTTCCTCCTCAGAAGCTGTGATTGTTCCCAGGCAGGCTGCATGTTTTTGACATTGACAGAAATACAGCGACTGGTGGGGCAGGGAAATCTTCCAGGAAAAGACGGAGCCAGGGGGAGAAGGAGCATCCAAACGAGACAGCAGGAGCATTCCAGCCCCCTGTCTCTGGCTACTGCCCAAACCTTTTCACACAGGGAGCAAAGCAGCCCTTTTGAATAGCAAAAGCAGCACCATCCCTGCCCATTTCTGCTTGACTCCAGATGGTGGCAGAGGGGAGAAGAGCGTGGCAGAGCCAGAAGCCAGGCAGCCGTGCAGGTGAGCTGCAGCAGCTTGTGTGTGCTTCCCGAGCCTCCCCCACCCCAGGTGTTGACACTCTGGAGACCATGTGGGGGGAGCAGGAGAGCTGCCAAGTACAAGGTGTTATCCCGGACACTCAGATGCCTTACTCCAACTCTGAAGCATGCAGTAATATAGATACAAGAGGATGAGGAATTCACAATTTGTTTGGGCTGTGATCCAGCAAAAAGCACTTAAGCAGGTGTATTACCAGCAGAGTCACCAACTCCACCACATGTGGGAAGCGAACATCCAGATTAACAACTGCAGGAACCACACAATGCCAAGGGAGCAGAGGGATCACTCTGAGAAAAGCCCTTTTCCTCTTTCCTTCTATCCACTTCCAAATTTCAAGTCGACCTGGCCACAGTATTCCCTAAAGTGCAATGGAAACAGAACTGAGAAACAGCTGGAGAGAAGTGCTGCTCTCTTTCTCTTTGCTAATATTTATGCTGCAGTAATTGAAGCCAAGAACAGAGCTGCTCTGTGCTATGTTCTGTATGGACAGAAAGCAAGGAAGTGTCCTAGAGACAAAACTATCAGACCAAATAAAAGCTAGAGGGAGTAACAGAAAGATGGCAAGAAGAAATGAATTGGCCAGTGTTACACAGAACAGCAACAGAGCATGGAACAGCATCCAAGCAACCCCAAGTTTGAGTCCAGCTTGCCTTAAACCAAGAGGGCCACAGTACTGCATCACCCATGCCCCAGCAGCATGCAGAGAAGTACCAAAATCTGAACTGTTGGGCCCAGATGTTGTTTCTGGCCTTGATATTGTTTCTGTACTCAACATTACATTCCATACTTCATTCAGATGCAACATATCCTATGCCAGAGCTCTGAAACCTGGCAAGCATTTTACCACCTAGGAAAAAATAAAAAATAAAAAAAATCCCTCTTTCTAGATATTTGTATACATATAACAATATTTAGATATTAAAAATAAAGAATAAACATTGGCCAGAGAAAGTAGCTTTCTCTATTCTTTCCTTTGCCAGTATATGAATTTGCTGAGGTTCTGCAAGGAGGTTACTTCTCAAAGGACTACCAGTAACAGAGTGGTAAATAAATAAGTGTTTCATCAGCACCCCTTTTAAAAATCTTTGCTCACAGTGTCTCTTGCTGGTAAGGTCAACCTGACATAAACTACTACTCAGCAGGCATCTCCTGGTTCTTAGAGAAGAAACAGAATGTTAGCTCTGCAGATGATAAAGCACCTTGCGTCAAAGACACTGCTTTGCAGCTTTGGCCTTGCCATTAAAGATCTATTCTGAAGTGATGTCATTCACAAATTATTTTTGCTCATTACTGCTTTTAAACTCCACAGTGGCAAATAAAGAATACTCTCTGGATTAACAGAAAATCACGACAAGTTAGGAAAAATGCATATGGGTAACAAAATGACACCAGGGATTATTTTTACATTTTCATTATCCTTCCTTGCTACAGGTAATTAGCTATATGGAAACAGTTGATGCAGTTCTATGTAGCCTAAGGCTTGATAAACATAAAAGTAGTTATATCTCCCACTTCAATTAGCAAAACAAAACCCAGTAATCTCAATTGTTTGGTGTTCCTGTGTGGCAAGAAGTGGATGCGACTTTTCTTGTCCAGAACAGAAGTCTGCTGACCCTGGACCTGTCCTCAGCCATGTTCAGGGGATGGAGTTTCCCCAGCTTTTACATCTTGTGTGGGCTGTCTTTAGTTTGTACAGCTTTCAATCAGATATTACAAGTACATTCAGTCCTGAGCTAGATCCACACTCCGCATTTTAAAAGTTCTTTTCTAAATAGGAGTAGCTCTGATCACATAACACCCTTGCAATGTGATCCTGACAATAATCATGTTCAGTGGCTTGAGCTGGGGTGGCAAAACACTTTTTGAACCTACTGCTCCTCATCCAGTAGACTTGCACTTGGCAGTGATGGCAGGCAGTGCTCTTGGCCCAGTCCAGCCACCAAAGAAAGCCAGCTGGGGTGTGTGTGTGGTTTCTTCACTCCACTGATTCAGCAGCTTAGATGATACGTGATATTTATGGATGAGAGGCAAAGATAGGAAACATTTACTTATATTTTAAAACCTGCAAGCCTTAAATATGGGATGAGGAAACACAGAAGGAATCCTAGCTCAGTGGGCAACTTTGCTTTTGAAACTGCCACAGCCAGGGAAAGGCGTGCCTTTGGGCAAGATTCATTCTTCTGAACTAGGGGACTGTTCAAGGGTAGGGGTCTGTCACACTCATTCCAGAAAGCCCACAGAGAAGCAGTCGAGAAGCCAAATTGCTTTGTTTCCCTTTTGCTCCCCCTTCAGAAAGCCTGCTGTGCACAGGCAACACTTTCATGGAAGGACATGGGGCAATGGTTGCACTGAAGGAAGGAGATGGAGCAGGAAATGGTGGCTAAGCCCAGCTTTGACTCCTCTGAGGCCAAAGAAGATGTCTCTGATTCTTAGCAGACAGAGCTAGTGTGGTCCCAAAGGTACACTCACATACTACCTATCTTACTAACCTTTGGCTTAGAGAAAGATATCAAAACATTTCACAAACAAGGTCCATGACTGGGGTCTCTGGAATATTTCTGGGAATAAACTCTCTAGGAGTAGAGGGCCCTGTGTTATCCATGGATAGCAGCTGTTTAAAAAATAAATAAATAAATTATTAATAATAATTAAAAATAAAAAATCAGAAGGCATACCAGATACTTAAGCTAACTTTGCTACTTCAGAATTGCTGAAGATTTGAAGCAGGGCATTACACTGTGGGAGGCCTGGTGCATAAGTTCTGTAATGCCCCTTTGGATTTCCACGAAGGAAAATCCTGTGAAGAGAAATATAAACACACTCACAAAGGTGTACAAAACATGAAAGACAATGAGATACAAAGAAGACAGAAATGCTGGAGTTCAGCCAGCATCAGTATCATCTGACTTTTTGCTACCATAACAGGAAAATACACATATAGATGCTTATATCCTGGGCCAGAGAGCCTAAGCCCTGCAAGCTTAAGCTTGAGGGTGAGAAAGCTGGTAGAGAATTTCTAATCTGAACATACACGGGATGAGCAGCCATGAGGCCCAGCTAGCTGCTGGCTACATAGCATTTTGGAGGTGACATCCAAGCCAAGGGCAGCAGCCCAGAGCCTCGTGGCAGTGACAAGGCCCAGGCACTGGTGGCTGGCTTCCATGCCGCGGGCCTGGGCTTCCCATTGCTCTTCCAGCAACCAGCAGCACTCCAAATGGAAAGGCAGTAAGGGGAATTTGTTTCATTAGCCTGCTGCACAAACATTTACACATTTCCTTCACACTTCTTTAATCTTAAAGGAGCTACTGATTCTAAAGGTTACTGGCATCTCTCCCTTCTCCTGCGCTGGCCGATCCAGCATCAGACGAGGTACCAACACCTTTATTTTTCCTTCCAAAAGAATCTTTGGTTTCTAAAAGAAAGAAAAATGAAAGAGATGGAATTCTTCCCTAAAATCTCCTTGGATGTTTGTTTTTTTGGATGACTGTTTGCCTATACTTCAGCTAGCAGCCTCTCTGCATGGCCCTCCCCCTCGGCACCTGGGAAGCACATTGTCAACTCTGGAAGTGTTTATTCTCTGTAGATTAAACAGCATTTGCTGGATGGTGATCACACAAAGTTGTAAAAACAGATGGACAATGATCTGTCCAGACTTCCAGAGCTCACCATGAGAAGGCTACTTACATAAAAACATTTTGCTCGAGGATCAAAGGATTTTCTTCTCCCCCCTCTCTCCTCAGTTACATGAGGTCTGTTATATAAACATGGGGACACAAAACAACCAGCTTAAATAATGGTGAAACTCTGACTTCTGAAACTAACATTCCAAGTTAGTCTATTAGAATTAATCAACTGGCTGAATAAAATAATAGTCCTATACGTGACACTCTTCCCATTTCACCTGTATCGCAAAGTGTTTTTCTTTTTTTCCAGATATACTCTCACTCCTTGGTTTCAGTAGATACTGAAAAACTCTATTTTCAATAGAGCTCCACATCAAACTGACTTAAAAGTTCACATCAATGTTCTCATGCATCAATATAACCTAACTAACTGCTATTTAAAAAGCGTTCAGGCTTTCGTCTAGGAATAAGAAAAAATGAGAGTTTTTCTAGGTGGTGAGCTCAACCCTGAGCAGTGCCTCTGACAAAGTCTCAAGGTTAAGCTAAGTAATGAGAGGAACTCTGGTGTAATTCCTGGTATAATGCTGCTCCAAGAGGCTAAAGTGATGAAAGGAGATACAGGACGTCCCTGCCCTTGGCTCTGGTGTTTGCACTACAGGAACTGTGGGGTCCCAATTCGCACTTCCACACTCAGATGGACTTTGAAAAACTGGAGCAGTTATACGGCAAAACAAGAAGAATGATGACAGTATACTTCAAAACAAAGCGTATACTTCACAGTGTGAGATGCAAGATGATCAATTTATTTAACTCAAAGAGATGGTTTAGAGGTGACTTGATCACAGCCTGTGAGCACCCATATGGGAAACAGAAATTTAAAGCTGGCTCGCCAGTCTAGGAAAAAATTACTGAGATCAAAAAGCTAGAACCTGAAGTTTGTTCATGTTATAAAATCATCTGCTCACTCTCTGCCACTGATCTCAATTCTATATCCATCTGGCCCTTCTTCATATACTTCATACTGAAAACTAACCAGCAAATCACAAGCAAAGAGCTAAAGAGAATAAAATGGGAAACACAATTCAAGAACATACAGGAAAAGAAAAAAGACCAGACCTGAACTGCATGCAGACAGCATTTTCCAAGACCTGACTTCCTTCCTTCATTCCTTTCCTTCCTTCCCATGTTCATGCTTTTCTGCTTTCTGTTGCTTTTAACATTAGGTTATTAATTTCTTTGCCAACACTGTCTTTATACTTGTCTTCATGCAAACATGTTTCTATACTAAACAGGAATTGCCTTTACTTTGCATTTCAGGAAGTTGGAATTAATCTCTAGCCTCAACAGCACTACTTTTCAAACTGAGAATGGAGGATCGCCACTTCAGTGGCCCTTGAAAGGATTATGAAGGTGACAGGAAGATCAGCATTTCTGTTCTTAAGTAAAATATGGCCTCCCATGCTTCCAGGAATTTGGGGCACTGTTCTGCAATATCCATGGTGCGTGCATCTTTGCACAGGCTTTCAACCAGGCAACAGTCTGAGAAATTTGACTGTAGAGGAATGCAACAGTGTTGCTGCCCAGAAAGCAGGTGGTATGAGAAACATTTTTTGCTTTTTTTTGCCAGAGGGATTTTGTACGGGTATTAAAAGGTCTGAGTAATGTAAAAAATCTGCATATGAAGCCCCTTTTTTTTTTTTTTTGTATGGAGCCCATTAATTTTTGACAGTAATTGCTGTTGTTTATTTTTTATATTGTGGTAGCTAAGCATTTGATTTTGATGGATGGTTTAAAAATAAAATATACTGAAGCTCCCTGTATAGGTGTCTACATAATCTAGATGAAAGGATGGGAAGGGGAAAAACCCACTGTCAAGAACACCTTACTGACTGGCATGCAAAGTAAACAGCGTGATTGCTTGAAACTGCATGCTTTCCTGGCCACATCTTCAGTATCATTATACCCTAGCAAGAAACATAAGGCAGTAAGCACTACAGCAGTCTTTATCACAGGAGAAGGCTGAACGTTTCCGCATTAAAAGCTGTTAGCACAGTATAGCCGCGTGCTGCCCATATTTAATTGATGAGCACCAGCACTGGGCAAGCTCTTATGGAAAAGCATTTTGCCTCGTGTTTCTTACAATACATTTAAGGCACTTTGTAAGAGTAATTGTCCTGGGATACATACAAGGAAAAATGCCATACCAGCGTGTGAAATCCCGAAGCTGACAAGCTGGGTTACAAGACAAAACAGAAGAAAACCACGCACTTGACTTACCAAAATAGCAGAGCCAGACTCAGGGCCTTTCTAGGAAAGCTAATTAGGAGCTTTCCATTACAAAAATCTGGGAACAAATTCCAGAGGGACAAGTTGGGACCGAGGGACACGCAAGCCCATCCCTCCTCCTGCACAGCCCATGCAGGGAACTGCGCTGCGAGGAGCCCAATGGTGGCCGTGTCTTCTCCCAGTCCATCAGCGAGCAGCCTGCCCTGTGTAAGCAGGGCATGGAGGGTGGCAGTCTCTTCCTTCCCTGTGTCTGCTCAAACACTGCTTCTGAATGATTCAATAACAGCTCTGCTCCCCAGGCACAGGACAGAAAGAGAGTTGCCTCAGCTCCAACCCTGTACTGTCACTGTTGGTGATGTGAGCATGCCCCTGACAAAATATAAATTAGATGAACATCCTCAAGGAGGAGACAATGGATCAACCGCCTTTTCCAATGGTGGCATTTGAAGAAGATTCCCCCTGGATTGGATCAAGGCTCCACTCCTTGCCATCCTCTTCTGGCAGCCCCGTGTGAATGCCCACCCTGAGGCATCAGACTGCTGACATTCATTTTCTGATTGACAGAGTGGAAGCTACTGAAATGGCTTACTCTGCCCCTGTGTGCATGTGAATGTGGGAGTGTACACACGCTCACAGGAAGCACAGCACAAGGGAAATACAGGTGTTTGTACCGTTGCTAACAGGACGTAAGGAAACCCAGCAGATCAAAACCATGGAACCTATGGAAGCTGGGAGGAGCTGAGCCTGCCTTCCTCCTCTCTAATGAAGTAAACACAGCAAGTTAATTCTTCTTTTCATCCCCATCTGTCTCTGCCCTTCCCGTCTCCACTACTAAGAAATGCATTATGTATTATACATTAGACATTAATACAAGTATCAAATAGGATCCCTGCCCCTGACAACCAGCGTTCCTCTTGCTCCCTGCTGCAAGAAACATGAGATGTTTGGGTAACTCTGTTCCTCTAGTAATTTATGGAAAAGAACTACAATGCTGACTGGTAATTATAAGCAAGATTAATGGTTTGCCAAGAGACTCCTTTGTACTTTCAACTACCTATACAAAAGCTGCTCTTTGTTTACAGAAAACAAATAGTGTTTTGAGAGAAAATATGACTCAGATACCAGTTTGGAAATTTTCCCCAGAAAACTACAGGCTGAATATTTTAAAATTACACAGGGTAAGCCTCACTTTGCACAGTGCCTGTATCAAGCATAATGTACCAGGCACAAACTCCTCTAGCTTACACAAATCCTAACACTGCAATGTTTTAGAGAGAGAAACCTGCATCACAAAATAGTGAGCATGATGCAGATATACTGTGAAGGCAGGTAAACAGTCCCAACAGTCATGTGCATTTTGTTCAAAATACTGCTATTCCAGAAATTAATCAAGCTATCACTAAATCATTGGATCAAATAGTCGTAAAATCAAGCTAAGAGACTACCCTTTCTTGTTGAAAGTTTTTTTTTTTTTTTTTTTTTTTNTTGGAAATTTAGCAGTTTTTATACAAAAAGAGAGAGAACAGAACAGTGTCTCTGTTTCATACTGCAGTAAGAAAAAATGTATTCTTTTCTCAGAGTCCCTGGAAAGCACCAGTATGCTTTCTAGGTGTCACTGTGTTCTGCTGTGAGGCTTTCTGAATGTTCTTTTGTTGAATTTTTCTTCTTTGTGTGTCTTAATATTAAAAAAAAAAAAAATCTTTACATATCACTGCTTGAAAATAACCCAGAGTGCTACAAAAATGCATCTAGTTACTATGTTAGCTAAATGCATCTTTCCTGCTGCTCAGGTTTTCACTTAATGTCAGGAAAAAAAAAAAAAAAAAGGAAAAAAAAAAACACCTCCAAGTAATACTGAGTAAAAGAAAGAAGACTTATTCAAAAAGGAAGCATGGGGCAGAAGCTTAGATTTATATTCAATAGACTCATACATAACGTGGTTAATAATGTTTACTTCTATCAAATACAGCTCTAGCCTCCCATGTACACATACATATGAAGAGGACAGATATTTTCACTCTATACAGCATCTTGCAAAGAACTGAGAGCTTTCAAATCCCACTAAAATCAGGGAGAATTACTGGCAATTAATCATATCCTGGAATTATTCCGTGACTTGAAAGAATAAGCACAAGGACAAAAGAAATACGCCCAGTCACTAGTGTAGAACTATGAGTGATTGGTTAATAAAACCAAACAGCTTACTTAGCAGGGGATCATACTTCCTGCCCGTATCTTTTTTGGTGAAGTCTGTGAAGGGAAATCACATCAAGACAAACTCATTTGAGTCTTATGTCTCTAAATGAGCCTACCATTTACCTGAGAATAATTTTTCAAGAAACTAGTGCCATTTTATTTTATGCTGGGTACTAGATGCCTTAGGTAAAAGTGATTTCCTTCCACCATTTCTAAAATAAATCTTTTCCTGTTACTCCAGGTGGTTAAACCAAGCACAACTTAATACTTTTTCTCTCACTCAGGTTTAGAGGAGCAACAGTCAGTCTAAACACATAGTCAAGGCTGCAAACAGCTTTCAGTTACAGGTAATGATTAAGAATTTGCCATCCAAAACCACTGCTCTGGCTAACACAGTTTATCAGAAACCTCAAATCCCATGCACCAACTAATCTCACTGCATAGTCTCCGTGCTCCAAGGACAGGCTGAGTCCCTTTTGTTAGCAAGGTGCCTGTGTTTATGTGGTAATTTTGTAGGAATTTCTCAAGGAACTCGCTCTGTCCATGCTCCAAGTAAACTGCAACTCAGCTGCAGAAGAAGAGAACTGAGCTAGAAGCAGAGAATCTTGCTGAGCAGCTCACATACCTCATTTTAAACATCTACTTAACTAAGTTCAGTTTCTCCTGAATAAAACTATAATCGATTGCAGCACTGCATTGCAAAAGCTGAGAAAATAGTGATGAAGTTTCAACAAAGAGAAAGAGATTTAACATTCAAGCACAGCCCCGTTTTACCAAAATGCAAGATTTTCTTCTTCCCTTGCTACCTTCTTCCTGTCAACATTAGACCTGCAGTTCAACTAGAAGAGCATGCAGGGAGGGAGTTATCAGTGAAATGAGCGCTAACTGCTATTTTTAAAGATGAAATAATTAGACTTAAAATTTTACGTTTCAGAAATGATAGGACAAATATGGTTAAAAATGTTTCACAAAGGTAAAGCAACTGACAATTATGAATCCCAGCATAGAGTTTATAGAAACCGAAGGCAGTTTTCAACATTCTGGACTAAGACTTTTGGAAATACATGCTTTATATGAAATAAACATCTCTAATAAATGAAGGCAAGCAGTATATTTACATAAACACATTCCTTCATCATCAAATAAAATCCCTTGACTGAACATCAATCTTTGTTACAGAAATGTGAACTATCAAACTACTTCCTCTCTCAGTAATAGATATGGGCTACCTGGGTATGAATAGTAAAGAGACTGTTAAATTTTAGGCATTTTTTAAAGGCTGTACTTAACAACCAAGCACTAAAGAAAGATAAGAAAGCAGTATCGTTATAACAGACAGCTTGTAGGTCGGTTAGTGAAACAGAACATCCTCCCAGTCATCTTCATTTCTGTTTCTCTGCAAAAGATAGCATTTATGAAAGAAAATCATAACACATACCACGTATATCTGAAAATCAAAGGTTCATCTGCATTCCTGCTCACAGGATCATTCACAGTGGATCATCTACATCCTAATATCTTCAAAAAGATTAATGTTTCCTCTATAATTACTGTCTCTTCTATGCTGCAATCCTAAGGCACTGCCACACACTGGAAATGTGAATTTAAACAGAAAGGAGAAACTGCTACAGATGTAGAGGAATAATGGAATAAATTTCACCTGTTGGAAAGCACAGAGCATTTCTTTTCTGGATGAGAAAAGGCCAAAATTTCAAAGAGGCGTCATCTTAGTCTCTACATCTAGGTTATTACCAGCTTCCACTTGATGCAAAAACNGTTATAAAAAAAAATAAATTGTTTTCTGTAGTAAAAAAAAAAAAAAAAAAAAAAATCTTGCAAAGTTCAATTACCCATATGTATAACCACCTCTAACCATTTCTTAATGCTGGAAAACTTTTTGTGGATTACATACACAAGAAGAAATCTTCCTGGGAGTGCTATGAATTTACATAACTTTTTATCTGTCACCTAAGGATCTGACTGCTCTCTCTGCATGAAGCACTCAGTACCATTTGCACATTTGAAAGTTCCTCTGCTCATAGTAAACCAAAAAGAAAAAGTATTTATTTCTTTAGTTCTTGTTTTCAAAAATTTTCTGAAGTTTCTATTCCTTATTTTCCACCCTTTCTTAACATTCTTTTATTTTCACTTATGTCTTTTATCAACTTTCCGGTAAACATGTTCAGGAAACCTGTAGATAAGAGGGTGACAGATCCAGGAGAAATAAAAAATGCATAGCACCAAAGGCAAAAAAAACACATGAAACAACATGAAATTGCAGAGCAGGCAAATGCTCTCTCCCTTCAAAGTTTCCCACAATCAGCTCTAACATACTTCCCATAAGTAATACTATCTCACAAACTGCATAGATAAGGCAAAAAGTCTTATCATGTAATTAGACAAAATCTTGTAGTGCCACAACTTGCAATAGTTGTCTGATCTGACACCCAATAAAATGTGTGGGAGGTTCCCATTTACTTCAAAGGTTGCTGGACAAAGCCCTGAGTGTTCAGGCTCACTAATGAGCCCAGCTTGTGCCCATGAGCCAGGCAAAGGATAGCTACAAGAAAATGCAATCCCCGCATCTCATAGCTGCTTAGATACTAGAAAACTGAAATCTGCAGGAAAAAAAAAAAA
>VXAV01004305.1:139568-151447 GCA_013399715.1 Alectura lathami
AAAAAAAAAAATGTGCTTACGCCTGTTATCTAGTGGGTTGACAGCTTCTTCCCAAGCTTAGCAGGAAAAGCCAGCCTCCCATAGTAGCATGGAGACAGTGCAGAGCGAAGGCACACTTTGGCATGACACACTGAAGTACAGGAGAAACCCAGCCATGGCAGGGCAGAGCTCTCCACAAGTTAATCTAACTCGCTAAGAAAATTAGAGATGGACCTAACAGGAATTCTTTTCCAAAAAGGAACTTTAACCCTCACACATCCACTGCATGGTATCAATCTAAAGCTCCTTAAAAGCATTAGGTCTTGAAAAGGCTGAATTACAAACTAGTGATGGGCACTTTGATTTACTTTGTGCTAAAATACAGCCAGCAAACGACATTGGATTTTTACTGCTTTATGGAGTATACAATTACCCGAAATACACATCAAACTCATCTAAATAGCCGGCCATTTAACTGTCTGTTCGGAGCAGTTGCATCGTCTGTCACACTGTGTGATCTAAAGCACAGAGTCAAGTCTGGCTGCTGTTTACAATTTAGGTAGGTAGCTCTGAACAACAGGGCCTTTCCCCCTCCTCCCTCCCAAGGAACAGAAAGCTCTTAAAAGGTCAGGCACCAATGCAGTTTACTGAATAAAGCTCAAGTTTGAAGAATGTGCCTTCTAAAGTGATTTTACTACCTGGGATGTAATGAGTTTTACAGGCTCTCTTTGTTAAATTGCCCTGACAATTTCCATTTCCACTTACTTCAATCATATTAACAAAAGCTAAAGTTCACGTGTAGTAAAATATTTCCGTGTACTGAGTTGGGTCTCTATAAAATAGATTACACACTTGACAAACATATAGGACATAATGCTTGGCATTCCATTTCATGTTTGGCTTGGCATGTCTCGTTTAGGGCAGGACAAGATGCCCTACCACAGTACCTCATTACTCATGGAAATAAACCACGGCTGCACCAAGGAGTTGACAAATCCCATTAGGTACATCAGAAGGACAAGACTGTCCCGATGAATTGCTGAGGGAAGGAAGAGGGGAAATACTGGAGATGCTTCACTGATGGGAAATGTGCTTAATATTGTAAGACTTAAATACATGAAACCTGGGTAAATATGTAAGAATTGAAACAGGAAATCCCTCAGTGAAGTGAGAAAAGCGAATGAAAAAGAGAAGAGAGTGGGGATAATTCTGTTTTTCATTAGAGGACCATGCATACACCTCTGCTAACACCTTACTGTGTACTTGCCTTTGCCTTTTCAGATTGTACAGTTCTTAGGGTATGGAATGTTCCTTCCTCCCTCTTTGGTAAGTGCACCCTGCACCTTGGAAGGTAGTGCAACCCAAGTAACAGTGACAATCTAAATAACAGTGACTTCCTCTTTTCTAATGGTAAAATGCTTTGGAAAGTTTTAGATAGTTTGCAGAATATTGGAAAGGAAATTACAGTGCACGATTATAAGATGCAAAGGAGGATTTGAAAATGATCTTGCGTTAATTCAAAGCAAGGGTTTCTAACATGTAGCACAACATATTTTTGTATTCTGATGTATAAATTTTGTTTCCCCATTTTTTTTCTACACTATAATCTTCCTAGAGTGTCAAAGCTCTGATTACCCTGTAAGATAGATCAGCGCTATACTGAGGTTTATACAGATTTACTGTGACTACAGCTGGTGCAGCTAAGAGCTAAGCTGAGAAATGTTTTTGCTAAGAACACCCAAACTGAGAAATGCATGGAGCATCTTGTTGTATGTGGAACATCCAACAGCAACCTACAGATTCAGTGAGCTAGGGGGTCTGACACAGATCTTTAGAAATCTGGATAATCGGCTATTGAGGCCCTATGGAGGCAAAAGGGTAACAACCAAACCAAACCAAAAAAAAAACCCTACGTGTTATCATCCAGCTGTGCTCATAAACATTAATAGTACTGAAACAGGTTCAGATACAGTCAATACTTCACATAAGGAAGAACTAGTACTTAAATAAATGCCATACTCATCACTCGTGGCTCCTCCTGAGGCCCAGAATGCAGTAACTGCCTTGATAGAACAGCAACAAGCTCCGATGTAGAAGATCTTTATTATAGATTCTTATCTGGTGGCACTGACTGAAGGTGGCAGGCACTATGCGAAGGGAAGATGAGTGCATAATAGGAATACAGTTCCCCAAGTCCCAGGAGGAATAAAAACCTGTAGCAATTGAGGTAAATCAAAGCTGTATGAAAAGAGACGCTCAGCTCATTTAGATGTAAATATATCCAGACATCTCTATGCACCACCTCTAAACAGTATTGCGCAGCCAGTATTACTTCTATTGTACCGATGAACGCCTGTATCCTCTATAATAGTGTTCTCTTTGATGTACATGCTGGGGGAGAGTTAAGGCATATTTACACTCTATCACAAAAACTTCATCAGCACAGTGAGATGAACAAAGATCATATCCATATCGGGCAGCTGACCTTTTCATTTCTCTCTCCGCACATGCCCACATCTGAGGCAGGCAGGCACATGCACATGAGCAGGAATGACACATAATGCCTGAAACCAACTTCTGGCCAAGCCATCCTGGTATTTTCTCCTACACTAAGTATTTTATTCACTCTAAACACTATATTTCAATTTGTATTGTTCACAGAGTTCTTCACAGACTTGGTGATCAAGCAATGAAGGAGAACAGAGAATGTTAAATCTATTATCTCTTAAATAAATTAAGTACATCTTGATCTAAATCACTCTCCCTTTTGAAACATGCTTACTTCTTCAGTAATGCACAGCACTCAGCTACCTGCAAGGAGAAGGCAGCCTGCTCATGACAGAACCTGACACCAAACCTGTTCACACTGCAGGACTTTGACCCAGGTTATTGCACGTCAGCCACTTTTTAGAAACCACCTATCTCTGTGTTTTTTGCTGAATTTTTTTTGCAGTAACCTGAGGAAGGCTATCCTTCAGTGAAAGAAGGCCAAATCACCAATTTATTACTTTGAAATAGACTGCTCACGTGTCAGGACCTGCACACTTTTTTTCCCAGGTGCTCCCTGATCTGATTTGTCATTCACCACCTTGGAGTAAAACCTTTGCACTTAAGATGAGCAGCACAAGTTAACAACGCTCTTCGCGCCATCATTTCAGCTTGAGCAGCCAGGACTGGCCTGTCAGCTTGCAGCTGGCCAGCCTCGGTTAACAAGGCCCGATTCTTAAACTCTGAGGTCCACAGGAAGCCACCAGCTTCTAACTGGCAGCAAGTAGACAAAGAATGCTTGGGGAACTCTAAACTGGCTTAACACATCTGAAATATTTGCCTTGATATACACCGCATATACAAGTCAGATGTAATTATCTTTTAGAAGCAGATACTGAAGAAACTGCTGGAAACACACCTAGGAGCTAGGCCAGTGTGACCCAGCTGCAACTCCTTTAACACTCTCCAGATTTCTGAAGGAGGAGATGTTCCATGGATTCAGCAGGCCAAAGCACGCATCAGAGACTGGGGCTGACAAAACTGTTTAAAGGACTTGATTGAGCTTCCCAGAGGCCCAGGCTCTTCCATTTTGATGAAGCTGCAGCCTGGTGGGCCAGGCTGCTCTCTCTCTCATTTCATCATTGCCTCTGGGCTGCAGCCTGTCCACCACAGGCATGCAGGACCCTGACTGGCAAAGTTTTGCGAAATGACTGAAGAATATTTTCCTCTAGCTGTGACTAGGTCCACACAAAATCAACAAAATCAACATTTTGGGGGGGTTGATTTTGCTTTGTTTTTAAGGTTCTTTTTTTATTTTATATATGGTAAGTAGAGGTGATTACATTATGGATGACCAAGTAGAACAATATAAAAGTTTCAACAGATTTTGACCAAATACGTATTAATTCTATTTTTTTTTTTTTTTTTTAACAAAAACCAAAAGTTAAGAGCAAGTACCAACTGAATTAAAGTAACAAGATCGGCAAAGATCATTTGCTAATTAACAATACCCCATATATTCTATTTCTGCTGCAAAAGAAGACAATAATCTATGATGATACAGCAAACTATTTTACATAAGTAGCTTATCAGCTTGGAAACCAGAATTCCAAAATCTTGAGACAATGTATTCCAGTACTGCATGCTGAATGCCTCTGTTAACTTTGGTTCAAAAATATAAGCCTACATTCCAGAACTGAAAACTTCGGAATCACAAATCACTGCTGTGTAGCTCTGAGCAATAGTAGTTGTAAATATCATTAGAAGTGGTAGTACAAACAAGGTTCAGGGTCATCTAAATCATGCAAACTTCCACATTCGAGCATCTGCTCACAAAAATCAAGTTCTTTAAACAGTTTTGTCTTAAAACAACTGAAATTAATTCCCTGAAAAAATATTTGTACATGTATCTGTCATCCGGATATTATATTTGGACAGCAAGATTTCATAGCTGTCTGCAAGAATTATTAGACACAAACATATCTCAAGAGTGCATCTCTCAAGAGTGCCAATTTTAACAGGGTAGAAAACTCTTAGTAAATACATTTTACATGTCTCAAGTTTTTTTTTCTTCGTAATATTTACCTGAACAGTAATTACGACAAAAAAAAAAAAAAGTGAAAAGTGAAATAATCAAATACTTGTGTGCTTCTTACAGAGACTATAACTCATTTCTCACCATTCTATCTTCATGTTAAAACTTTTCAGTAGTGAAATATCTGCATAGATGATACAAAGTGTGTTTCTTAAATAATCTTAAAGGTAATAAACTAAAATCCACCAATTCCATTGAACCTAAAACACATTCCTTACAGTATGTGAGATTTTATGACAACTGAAGTAACTGTTCTTTAGCACGGAAATATCAATAACTAACATGTCAGACTCATCCACTGGCATTTTCTCATTTCCGCTTTTCTTTGTGAAGTGATGAATTATAGAAAGCATTTGAAGTTTAGAAACATGCAGTTCACTGATGTTCTAAATCACCTATTAAACTTGGGATGTTTTTGGAATTTTACACAGCTAGAAAATAAAGATATAATCTTTAAAAACAAGCCAAATAACGGAACTTTAGCAATGACCATTTGCATATGCTAGGAGGGTCACTTTAAAACTTGTGCTTTAAAATGTAACATCTGCATTTGACTCAAAACCTGGCAAAGCATTCTGAGATTGAACTTTAACAGAGCAAATTAGATGTAACAGTTCAACAAACAAAATAACGCTGCTTTTACACTTGGTAAAAATAAAAGTTTCTGCTTTAAAAAGAGTGCTTACCAGTTGACTATTAGGGAGTAAGAAACACTCATTGGGCAAGGTACTTCCCAACTGAAAGATGATAGCGTAACACCATAAAGACCCTCTCTGAAAAACAGTGTACAGCTCTGCTCAACCACGATCAGGAAAGATGGATTGTAAGTGGAAAAGGTATAGAAAAACGCTATCAGTTAGTGGAATCTCACAGCAAGAATCGATCTCTCCCAGAAGCACCACTTTGCTTTGCTCACCACGTGCAACATTCAGGTGCAATCCTGCTGGGATTCAAAATTAATGTAACTGCAGTGGGACAGTGATAGGAGTGTAGGAACGCCCTAAAAAGAACGTGGTATATTTACAGTAGCAAAAGGAAGGATGCAGATGGGATATGCCTGTGCTTTATGTTGGATCAACAGATGTGGAAGAGTTAAAGGATGGCACTGGCATGAGGACAAAGGGGGACTTTATGGAAGGAAAGACGGTTGTGAAGGCAAAGATCATTACAAATAATTTCCAAACTATTAAGTGGAAGACTAGCACATCAGGGTTATCAAAAAATGTAAGTAAACAGGCAATGAATAGCATGTACAGGTATCACTCGACACCTGATGCCTGTGAGAGGCTGTCATTACACTATAAGGCATTTCAGATCTCAGCTACT
The DNA here is from genome assembly GCA_013399715.1 of Alectura lathami. Lineage (NCBI taxonomy): Eukaryota > Metazoa > Chordata > Aves > Galliformes > Megapodiidae > Alectura > Alectura lathami. The sequence goes on from VXAV01004305.1 coordinate 145,456, forward strand.
ACAAACTCAAAAGATCTCTGACAAAAGAAATGAAGAAACCTTCAGTAAAATGCAGTATAAGGGATAAGATACTAGATGATGCTCCTGGGGGAAAGTGCTGGAGTTGCTACTGTGTCAGACAGCATCCTTTAGAGAAGCCTGCATCAGGCTGCCCAGACGCCTTGCGATCAAAGAGCCGGTACAACAGAGGCTCACGAGAGTGCAGAGAGGTGCCCTGGTAACTAACCTAATTGCTGACTGACGCAGGAGTACATTGAAGAGGCCAGGCATCTTACAAGCTAATCTGTACATTGCTTATATACTCGAGAGAAGTGAATAGCATGCCATAGCACAATCATGCGAGATGAAACCATTTATTTGAACTTCAGGCAAAGCAAAGCAGAGTCTGTATCCAACACTCATTTCAAGGTATAAAACCTGAGTTCAAGAAGAATTTGATCACACAAAAGAGAGCCATTATGTATTTCAGCTCATGAATTTTTTATTTTGAAGGGGAAATATTTCCACTACTGCAGGCGCAGCAGCTACAAGAGGGAGGGCAAGGCAGTGAGCCCCCCGTGACCCTATCATAGGCAGAACTAGACCAGGTTTGGAGCTGTTCTAATGCTTTTACCAAAATCATGACTTTACCATGTGAAATACGTGCAGAACAGTAAGAATGAGGTCTGACATGAATCAGGGCATGCTACTAGTACCGGTGACTTTTCACTGGTGAAGAGTTTTGAAGCACAGGAGAGGGTTTTTTTGGAAGATAAGACATGGCAAAGATCCCTCCTTCCACATGCTGCCTCAGGCTGCATGACAAAACAGTGCTATATAAACGATAATCCTGGTTTTCCACAGGTTATAAGTGGAGTACGTTACTAGGAAACTGTTTAGATAAATGGTGGGATCATAACGTTTTATGCAAAATGGACAAATAAATTATGGAAATATCTGGGAAATCCTGAGGTTGTGCAGCACTCCTTCGAGCCACAGGCACAGTTAAAGCTGACAGTAAACCACTAAATCTCATCTCAGACTTTCCAATTTTGTTGTTGTTTTGGCTTTTGCCAGTTTTTGCTGACAGATGGAAAAATATTGCCTGAATGGGAACAAGATTTAATTTACCACCAATTTTCTTCCTGTTTCTACTGCACATTCCTAAAAAAACTCACAGCATTTTATTCCCAGTGCTTAGAAGATTTACTATTAAATAGTCAGACACCACCAATACATACCATACAAATACCACTGTAATACTTTTTGCTACTCAGGAGAATTGTATTACATTACAAAAAGTTCTCTGGAATATTTTGAAATCATCGTCTATAACCATGTGCATATAGTTATACAAATACAGTTACTTTAATACTTATCAACTATGCAAGTGTATATTAAATAAATATATGTTCATATAGAGAGAGAATTGTGATACTGCACTGAAACAGCAATGTATGTTAACTGAGCAGGACTCCAAAGTAATAAAGATAGCTTTGAAGAAGAGGAGGCCTTTCTTTAAGGCATCTTCTTTTTATTTGCCTATCATTTATGAACTAGGAATGATTTAAGTGCATGAGAAAATGACGTGTGGGGCGCAGACTTCAATGACAGCTCCCCGAGATATGTCCTCTTGTGAGGAGTCCAAACTCAAGCTTTCCAGCACCAAGGCTGAACTATCCCAAATCCCAAATTATCTGACTTTAGAAATGAAACAACAAATCATACACCATTTCTTCAGTATTTCTTTTTCTATTGGGTCTTGATAAAAGTATCAGGATTGAAGTTGACTGAAAAGTGGTAATCATTGGACACACATCCCGCTACTTCCTGGCACTCACAATAAGTGCAGTTTTATCCACTTTAACATGGGAAAAACTTACATCCTATCGAATATATTACAAAACAAACACGCAAACAAACACAAAAAATGCTATGTTTACCTGTGGGAGGTCCAATGTTTCCAACTGAAAATGCATTTACAGAACAGGTGCTGTCACCAAAGTTTTCACTGTTTTCCACAATTCATGAGACTGCAGAGGTATTAGGCCCAGTACAGGAAACAATTGCTGCACCTGCATTACTGTGGCTTCGGTAGATAAACACCTCCCAGAGGCCCCCAACCCATGTATAGGTTACTTTGGGAAGCGAACAAGGATTCCTCCTGCCTACCCAGCCAGAGAAACGGGTAGTTTAGGGTACCTAGGATCTTCCATGTGCCTACCATTTTGGACCATGGCAATATACAGAGTCATTTTCCTCCCTGAACACTAGGGAAAGCTAAACAGCATTAATATGCATACCTCTTAAACACAGATTCATCCACACAGCATTACCTCCACTGCATTCCTTTCATCCTGTTAGATACAAAGGCATCTGCCACAACATTGTGGGTAACACCATGCCCCAGCAGCAAGTGCAAGGTACAGATGGGGGTACCTACAGCATCTCCCAGCAAAGCCAACGTCCCCACATCTCATGTCAGAACTGACCAGACCTTGACCCACTGTTTCTGTTATTCTTAGGTTGTGCAGCAGTATGACAGACACCAAGTTGATCTAAGATTCAAGGAAGGCTGAAATCAAACAATCCCACAATTTAAGACAGGTGTTTATAATGACTCATTTATATGGAGATATGGGATGAGGGGTACATGTGTGTATTTTCTCTTGATACAACATTGAAAATATGTCTCAATACCTGAAGTTCTACATTCTTTACTTGCTGCCACGAAGGAACAGTTATTATTACTATTATTTTACATCAATTATTTCCTGGGTGCATTTTTCTAAAGCTGACAGCTCTTCTTTAAGAAAATGATCTTCCTAAGCTCAATCAGACATTAAAAATTAAAAATACCTTATATCTGCCAAATGTACCCTGAGATCTCTGCGTCTATTTCCCAGGCTGCAGCAATGTGCAGCATTAGCAGTATGCCCAGCTTTTCAATATAAAATGACCCTCTAAGCTTCCTATCAGCTGTGCTCTCATATTACAAAACACACTTTACCGTGTTTCATGTTCATTACTTAGCAACTGCTCCTCTGCTCTTAGAACTGCATCCTTATTTACGCATGCACACGCTGGCACATCTTTCATAAAAGTACAAAAAGAACAGGGATTAAGGGAAGCTATGATCATGTGCTATAAAATCGAAAGTGGCACAAAAAAGATTCACAGGGAACAAGAGCCTTCTGTCTCTTTCAATACGAGAATTAGCAGGCAATCAATGAAATCAGCATTGCAGGTCTAAAGCAAGCAAAGGAGATGCTTCTTTGAAGAACGTATAGTAAACTGAAGGATTTCTTACGGCTGGATGCTGTGCTGCCAACATTTCAATTGGAGAAAAAGTGGGAGAAATTCTTCATCTGGGGGCAGGGAGGCTGTTCTCGGGAAGGTTATTAAATACAAGCTCAGGAAACCCCAAACCGCAAATTGCTGGAGGCTCAGAGAGTGCTCTGGGGAAGTATCCTCAAATGCTTGCCTGCTCCTTTTACTCCTCTGTTGGCAAGGGCTCTAGTGCACTATCAGAAAGCGCATCTGATGCTAGACAGACTTTTGTTCTGACCCAATATGGCCAGTTTTACACTCTTTACCATCTGCATTTATGCTGATGACTTCAAAGTCAGACTAATGTGAGTGCAAATAGAATTTGAGCCTTCATTTCGTCTCAACCTCCTTTTCTGAGCATAAATACATAAAGGGAAAGTCCAAGGACTGAAAAAATGAAATGATCTGTCATCATGACTCAGTTTGTTGCTTAATCTGATAATTCTATACAATGGAAAAATAGAGGGTTTTTTCCAGCAATAAAAATTATCATTCATTAGTGAACAGAATTGCATATAAACCTAAATTTATTCAGATTACAGCCAAACCACTCCAACATGTCAGCTGAAAAAGAGACATTCATTAATAAGGAAAAAGCAAGCACAGTATTCACTAATACTGTAACATTTAGATATTCAGAGGGGGGAGCGTATGTGCACTGGGAATATCTACGTGCATTAGCAGTCGATTTGTGTTTACTGGCAGAACACACACCTGCGTATTTCCAGGCTGAAGAACTGCTACACAGCACTCACATCAACTGGAAGAAAAGCTACTAAAGTTTGCACACCTGCTTTCCAAATCGAACAAAAATATCTACATGTGGCCTGATTTTCACACAAATTGCATGGCTTTGTTGAATCTGTGTCTCAGTCCAGACTAAGTGGTACCCCAAAAGGCATGCACATATCCTCCCACTCAGGGTCATGTGAATCATCTCCTCCTCCTGAGGAGTCATGCTAGACACAACGAAGTTTTGTTTCTCACCTTACTAAAGAATCATGCTCATGCTGAGCTACAGAAGAACACGATTAAATGACATGCCACTAAAAGAAAGGCTACATACATTTTTTACCACAGTAATATTTTCTAAAACCACAGATTTTTGATCATTTCAGAGTGCACTGGCTTTTTCCTGATGGGTAAAGATGTGCTTACTGAATTTAGAACATAGTTTCTCTCAGTTTGAGCTGTGGATTCCCAGGCTGCATAGTTGTGGTCGGATAACTCCTCCATGGGGCGTTTGGAGTTTCCTGAGTATAGAGGGAAAAATGAATTCAACTGACTCCAGTGTTCAACTCATTTGCAGAACTCAGATTTCCTGTTCTGCAAACATAAAAGGTTTGCAAGGAGTGCGTAAGAGCTTCCAAGATGTATAGCTATGCAAGTGCTAAAGATAGGGAGCCCCATTCTTCTCTCTAGCTTAAACTGCCAAAGCTCTGTGGATTTCAGCAGTATTATTACCAATTCAAATGTGTTCCAAGTCAGAGGAAAGTCAAGAACAATGTGTATTTATGAAAAAGGGCCAGTTCTTGTTTGGCTGAAGTTCATAACCCTAAAAGAACCCAGTAATTCCACTATTCTCCAGTCTAAACGCTGGCTATGTCTTTCACTTATCAGCATCTGTTCTGTGGCGCAGGGCATTAGTAGCATGGAGATGGATATATTTACTGATTATTTACATTGCAATTTTCAAAGGCAAAGGAATGTTTTAATCTTAGATGGAGTTACAGTATGAAAAAATCAGGTCAATCTAGAAACTAAAGCAGCATTTGAAAAGGGAAGCAAAATGCCATGGCAAGGTCTATTGGAGGTGATAGCTAGAGAATAAACACGCTTGTATGTGCCGTAAGATTTTTCTAAGCTAACTTAGTGGTTAAGAAAGATGCTGAGCAAAGATTTTTGGGAACAAAGGAACACAGCACTGACCTAATTCCTTCCCATTAATCAACAGCGAAGTCCCATTCACTTCCAGGAGAGTAAAATTATGCAAAGTTAAGCATTTCTGAAAAACTCTGAAGAAATTTTAGTGTATAGATTTGGCAGGTATGGGACAAGCATTGCCGATGCACATCCCACTTCACAGTGACCCATGTCATTTCAGGAGAAGTGTTACACACAAGTGTGAAAGGACAGTTGCATGTCAGTATCCTCAGGACTACTTGATGTTCTTCCTTCAAGAATGGCTCCAGCTAATGCATTTCACGTTGGATTGTGAACATGCATCTAAAAGCAGGAACAGGATCACCAGCCCATCTCACAGTGGCTACTAGATAGTTCTCAGATAGGAGCATGACATTTTTCAGGCAAGATGAGACTATTAAGTCCTTCCATTAGGGTCACGTATCTTCGTTACCATCCAAATCCATCACATCAGTTGTTGCTTACAAAGCTGCTCACTGCTTTAGTCTTAACTGCTAGGAAGCTCAAAAGATACAGTCATCTGCTGCTTCTGGTTTCCTGAAACTTAAAGGCAGCACTTTGCTATAGCACATCTGTGATTTGATTCCTGAATTCAGCGTTTTGTCTTGAAAGAAGGTCTAGGTTTGGAAAAGCACATTTTCCTAAAAAAAAACAATGTGATAAAACCCACCACAAACAAATAAGTTAGCATCTCTTGAATGCCCTTATCTTCCTCAATCACCATTCTTTAAAGAATTTAAAATAAAAAAAAAAAAAAAAA
>VXAV01004305.1:152818-172564 GCA_013399715.1 Alectura lathami
AGTTTCAGTATTAACAGAAGTTAGTTAGACAACTAACTTCTCCCAAGGCCACAGGTGAGTTCAGACTCCCCAGTACCATTAAAGGCTTAGCTACAGAGCAGATTAAGAAGTCTCACTATGAATACACAACTCAGAGCTATTCAGGACTAGTGCAAATGCCAAAAATAGGTATGGCTACAGATTTCATTGGAACATTGATATGTTTTTCATGTGATGCACTAGCTTTCTTGCCTACTTGTATAAGCCAACTCATGTGCTACTAAGATTCTCCTTATTCATTTTCCATGTTACGTCTGTAATATTTTTCAAGAAAATGCATGAAATGAGCACGCAGAAAAAAAAATGAAACTGATGCATAAATCATGCACGCAAGCATCATCTTTNATATATATATATATAAAACAGGAGGACTCTGTGAGCCTGGACAAGAACACACTCACAAACAAATCTGTGTGTCTTGAGTGGTTTCCAAAGGCAACCAGGAAGCACATATGAAAATAAGCCAGGACAGATAAAGACCTATCAGTCAGCAGCTCCATAGCATTATTTTTTCTTAATAAATCAAAGTACTAATAAGGAGTTTTGCTAATGATAGATGACTCAGACGAACATCACTGGATGTAAGAGAGGGGCAGTAGACAAAACTTCTCCTTTGAGTACTTATATGGGGAAAACCTTGAACAGGCAAGGAGCGAGCCCATGTGTAAGAGAGCCTGGATATCCTGAGGGTGGGATGTTGGGAACATCTTCGTCCCCCTGGGTGGGCAGCCATCTATGGGCCCACAAGACCTCTGCTCCCAGTCACCATTGCTACCTCTGCACGCATAGCACTGCTGTTCCTCTCCCTCTGCTGAATCCTCTCCTGTCTGCTTTGCACTAGGCTGAACAACTTCCGAGAGAACAAGATGAGAGATTCGAACACGTTTAATGATGTTTTTCCCTGTGTAGAGTTACAGTGAGCATTAGCCTTGACAGAACAAGTTTTCAAACAGTGATGGGACTTGGACCATCAATCCACCAGAGCTTAACCTTCTTCCAGAGGCAGCACTACGAAACAAAATCAGCCAAAAGCGTGTCCAAATGCTATAAAAATGAGGGAGGAGGCTGCACATAAGCATCAATAAAATGAGTATATTTTACTCAAGTATTCACAAGATACTTCTGTTAGCCAACATGGGTGGGGGTTCAGTTCTGCTTTTTGTTTTTCAAATAAGATTCCTGGATTTCTATGAGAAAAATTAAATTGTGTTAGAACTGAGAAATAACTTCTCTTTCCGAGCAAGATCTCTCTCCAGGAAAACATCATAGAATACACCAATATTTCAGCAGACTTTCTCTTGCTACTGCAGAAGGCTAGCACATAGAAAAGTTGGCCAACGCCTCGTTCACCTTCATTCCAAAGCATCCGTGCCTGGGCTGAGACTTGTGACATTCGCTGAATGCAGGTTATCATCTTCTCCTGGGCCCCCGCATAGGGGCAGTTGCACTGGTTTGGAATGCAGAACAGAAAATAGAGAACATTGACTGTGTTCTGCAAAGCGATGGCATGTGAAAGTTGTAGGTAATTTCTTCACACTCTGACTTATTTGATTCCATGAGATTGCCACAATTTACCACTAATTCAAGCAGTTCTTGAAACAAAACTGCTATGGATAACTTTCCAGAAATGCAGGCTAAATTCTTCTTCTGCCTCTTTCTTCAAAGCTCTTGGAGCCCCCACTGTTAATTCAGACACTGGCAGGTAGTGTTGTCTTTCAGTCCTGTTACACAACTTGGCTTCCAACATCTGCAAGAGCTAACCCATGTCTCCAGATAGATGTGCTTTCTCAGGCTCCTGACTTTTTAGCAATGTGAGGTGCTTTGTGTGGAGTCGTCTCAATTTCCTTCGAATCCCTGTTTTTCTAAATACTTTTTGATTTTTTCAGAGATAGGAAAAGTCAGATGTATATTTATCTTGAATTATCAAACACGCTAAAAAGGACCTATCTGGGATTCCAGGCACCATGGCTAAATATTAAAAATACAGTCATCCTTATGCAAACAAAAAGTATACACGCCAGCCTCGTCAACATCACAAATGGCTCCAACCACAGACCCCCCAGAAAACAAACCTCAGCGGCTCGTACAGCCCTTCCCACTCTGAAAGCATCAGACTTAGCAGTTAGCTCCCAAAGCACTGGACATTCCAAAGCACAGTATTTTCAGACACCTTCTAGTTTTAGTATTTCCACACATGCAAGTGTTGAAGTTGTTCACTCTTGTGAATCATGATAGGTATGTCCTAAGAATACTGAATATAGATTTCTCTTTAAATTTTAAACATTAAATTTCTAATTTGAAAGCTACAACTTTACAGATTTATGTAGTTAGAGGTTTAGTCCTCCCCAGAAAGAACTATTTGAGATCAACCAGAAGCACAAAACCTATCTCCTGTCTTTGGTTTCCTTTTTGCAGCTTGACTAACGCAGCAAATTTCCTATGTTTTAGGAAGGAGATGCAGTATATCTGAGGAAAACAAACAGCACAGTCTTTAGTAGGTGTTCACGTTCTTCAGCTTGCCATATTTTATCCATTTGAAGCAAATATTTTTTATCACCACTTGTCAATAAAAACTAAGAGCCAATAAAACAGGAAAGCTTGCATTGTGGGGCACTATCAAATAGAAATACATGGATCATACCCAGTTACTTTAAGGAATTGTGAATGTAATTCAGTAAAAGGCAGAAGAACCTTCTTTACCAAAAAGGGTTTTCTATTTTTTAAGAAAAAAACTGTTTTCAGTATGACATTACTCAAAATTCAAGGCTTGAATCATCAATAGTCCTTTCAGTGGAAACATTCAGTTGTTGCAATTATTTACTAGTTGATTTCCCCCTGTTTTCATAATCACATGCTTGTTTTTACTGTCTGAGACTCCAGGCTGACATCATTTCCGCAGAGAAAACTCAGGCAATGCTCTGGGATTTTAGTGATTCTAAGGCAAGGCATTTTGAGAGTACAAAGCTGCAGCTCTTTTTGCCAGCCGACACAGTCTAGAGCCCAAAGACACATGATTACTCCTTTGGAAGGACAGCAGCCAGAGCACATGACAAACATTTCCGTAACCCTGCACCCCTTTGCGTGGGGACAAAGGATGCTCCCAGAACCGGGGTGTTTCACCTTGCCAAATACTTGCTATGAGATGCAAAGCATGGCTCCTGCAGCCTCACTAAATGGCGCACGGCAGTGACCTTCAGGCAATCTCTAGCAAATATTCTTTCAGGAAATCTGGTACAATTCCATTTATACCCTTAAAATTGAGAGACAGGAGAAGCCAAACTGAGGCAGATAAACCAAACTTTGTGTATGCTCAGTCAGTCCTTCAGAGAGACACACCATCTGCATCAGAGAAGAATAACTATTCCAAGGCAAAGGAGTCCAGTGGAGACAACTGCAAGGCAAAAAAATGCAATTCCTTCCCAGCACGGCCAGCACAAAGGCTACGGCTCCCCCATCACTCTGCCACCGAACTGCTCCGCACCTCACAGTCCTGCCCCAAGAGAGTGGGGAACTGGGAGTCAGAGCAGAACCTCTCGCATGGGACATGGCTTTCGAGCACACAGATCACAAGAGGTGCTGGAGCCAAAAGACACAACAGTGAAATGAGCAATCAAAAAACCTAAGGAAAACAGGAGCAAAACAAACTCTTGGAAATCTCACTGCCCAGCTCACATAAATCAGTAACAACACGGTCGCTCTTACCTTTGCCATCTGCGCCTGCACGCCATTTGCTTTGAGAGATGCTACTGCTTTCTGTGCTGCTGCCGGGCTGTCAAAATCTACAAAACCGTAACCTAAAAAAATAAACAATAAATAGACAATTCATTATTAGCCATGTGTGTGCACGTAGATCAAGATTTCATTGATAAAGAAAGAAGCTGTTTCACTCTCTCACAGTTTTCTGGTAGAACTTCGACCAGCAGCAGTCCCCTTTCCCTGTTCTGTTCAGCCTTCCACGTGAGGATGAAGCTTTGTATGAGGAGGGCTGTGCATTTCTGCCTCCAGCTGCAGCCCCTTGTGCAAGGCAGGAAGCCTGCAGCAGACTTGCAGCAGCTGGGAGCAATTAGGGGAGATCTCCCAGCCTGTGCTGGGCCAGCAGTCACCAGGTAGCTGCAGAAGATGGTAGGATAACCAGGTCACTCCCTGCCTAAACCCCATTCCTTTCACCCTATCACCTGGAACAAAGACCTGGTCCCCACTAGGAGCTGCTTCAGGGCATCTATTGGGCATCTGCTTAGGGAGGGTGCATCTGGTGGATTGGCAAGGAATGACTCTGCTTTCAAGTGACTTTCTAATATCAGTATTTGCAGTAGTTTAGTTTACTAACCAACCAGTGCCTTCCTGTCTTCTCTTTTTCCTTCACTGTATCCCTCCCCATTTCTTTCCTCCAACAAGCAAGAGTAGCATGCTCAAGCAGGACTAGTGCTGGGCCCATACTGGATATCAACAGTCCTGGAAGCATTTTTATTAACCTAGAGACACAAAGGAGGACAAAGAGGACACAAAACGGACTTTCCGCAGCTCCTAAGCACTTATCTCTCTCTGATTGTCAACAGCACTTAAGTCTTGCTCATAAAGTTTTCAACAGGGGTTGGACGATTGAAAAATCTCACCCAACAGCTATTTTAGGCAGCTGCACGGATTTCACAATCCACCCAGGGAACCCTCTGAAAACCCCAGCCTGCATCCTACCAAGCAATCGCAGCACAGGTAGGCATGTGCTGTTCGGCCAAGCCATGGCTGGGGGCCACCTCACCACGTCTCCCCTGGAGGCCATACGGATGAAGCTGAACTGCCTGAAAGCTTTAATAATATTAGCACAAGCATATTTATAGCATTGCAGCTCCTTTGCAGACATCTCCATTTACTAGGTCAATACACATAATACAAGAGGCAGCCACAGATATGCTTTCCTGCCATATCCACTTTTATTTCTCTTGCCAGCCTTTCTTCCTCCTCGTGTGAGGCCTCATTGCCTTCCTCTGTGCACCACATCTATGTACAAGAATGTGTGCCTGGGATCACCTTGCCCCAGGTTATAAACATCTCTCTCTATTATTTTGGTAGGTATGCATTACCAATGATGAAATAATTTCACGGACATGGATTTTTTTTTTCTTGGTTTAAATCTTATTTGCAAAGTTTTAAGAAAATGAAAAAGAAATTAGACAAAAAGCACCAAGATTATTAAAGAAAATGACAATTAAAGAGTACAAAAAACACTATTTTGATAACAAAGTCACAATCTGAATCTTTCTGCTCTTTTCTGTCCTCAGCCTGTTTTTCTTTGTTTGGGAGGTCTTTTAGTTTTTGTGGTTGTTTTTTTTTGTTTGTTTGTTTGTTTTTGGTTGTTTTCTTTTTTTTTTGGTAGAGCATTACTACAAATTGAGGGAAAGCCTGAACAACTGTATATTGGGACAGCACATCTAATAAACATTGCCATAACAAGTGCACTCGAGTTTGGTCAATAGAGGGGAGTTTGTTTTACCTATCCAGTTTCTCCCATTTAATTTTCCCTTTTCTTCTGCTACAGAGCATGCCATCTTGAAACCTGTTTGACATGGCAGGTTTCTTTGCCCCGTTCTCCAAGCTGCAGCACAGCATTGAAGCTGATGCTGTTTCGAACCAAAAAACCTTCTCCAGGAGAACAAGAGCCCTCCCTGGATTCCTACAGTGCCTCTGCCCTTCAGGATGGCAGCAGATCAGAGGCAACTTTAATCTTGCTAAAGAAGAGATCCTGACAAGAAGCCAGAGCTGCCAAATGGGAAACCTGAAACGCGTTGGGAAGTCATGGGGTGGTTTGGATCAAGCACAGTGCAGATTATTTTTTCAGGGTAGCAAAGTGCTCTTCTCAGGACATAAAACGACTTTTTATTTCTCACCATGTTCATGCCAGAAAACTAGGTGACAGTGCAAAAATAAGTTAACACTGCCCTTAAAAACAGATAATAGCATCAGAAATTGACATTTCTCATCAGTGCGCAGCACACCGTTTGTGTACGCAGTAATAGAGGTGAAGTGATTTTTAATACAACTTTCAAGACTGCACAGTAAGTATTCCCATCTAAGTTATTATTGCTTGTAAATATAAACTGGAATGTGTAAGTATATTCTGGTGTTGTATAATAGGGATCAGATATATCTAACAGTGGATTACTGAAGATTAACATCGGTCTATAATGTTCAAAGCTATGGATCTCTCCAAAACATTTATTCAATGGGCACAAGTGGCCAGATACCCATGTCATAGATCCAATGATTAAAAAAAAAAAACCTTACATCTTCAGCTGTGCGCTCTGCATTCTAGCATTAATACTACTTGCATCAGTGCAAATCTTCTCATTCTCCTTCCCACAAGCTAATTTCCATTCCAAGTATCTTTCTGGCCCTCTCCACTCCCAGCACATCTATCCACCACACACAGAACATCAGGACAAAATCACTCGATGGCTGCAAACCACTCCAAAGTGCATCAATCTGCTGCAAGGGAAGCCAAGTTCCCAGGCTGCTTCGGTGTTCAAGTATCCTTACAAGAACCCTACAATGCTATGGAAGAGAAAAACAGGCACGCTGTGTTTCTGCACAGTTTAGGTTCTTCCCTGTAGGTGTTTAAAGGCTATGTTGATGAGCTGGATCTATGACTGCAGATTTCATTTGTTTAGAATCTCACTTCTTTTTTTTTTGTTGTTGTTGTTGTGGGCACTAACCCAGTAGCACAGACTTTTTTTTTTTTTTTTTTAAATATACCTTTCAGGATGGATTGAGTTCAGCCAGCATAGCAGCTGAGCGCTGTGACATCCCCTCCTGCTCTCCCCATAGCATAGACAAGCCCCCAAGCCATAAGCCCTTCCCTCGCCACCAAGCTGCGGCTGTGCCTCCAGCCCCAGGCGGACTGCTGTGGCTGCCCCTGGCAGGTGCAACCCCAGGCTCTGCTCCCTGCTCAAGCAGCCGTTCCCTGGGTCCCCTGGGAGGAGGCAGCAGACAGGCTGGAAGCGTCCTTCGGGATGGATTCAGACCAGGGGCTGCCAACTGGACACCGCGGCTCTAAAGAAATGTCTGCATTGCTTCTTTCTTTCTGAAAAACAAGTGCAAGCCCCACCAGCTCCACCCTCTCCTATCTGCATATTCCAGAGCTTGGCTTTATTTTATTCTTATTAGTTTGATCACTGCCTCATAAACATTCTGGTCTGTGGCCTATCATTTTCCTTTCCATTTTTTGTGCAGAGCATCATGCAAAACACATGCAGCTTCTATACTGGGACCTCCAGACTGCTCACAAGAATCCATCTCCACCGCAGGAAACCAAAACCAAAAACATTTCCCCTTTTTTCATGAGGCATCCTGCCCTTTAAGAGCACAAAACGCAAATGGGGAGAGCTGCACTATCCCTGGCTGCTGGGAGAGTCAGGAATTGAATTCATCACCAACGTGAGCCCCTGCGCTCCAGTGCACTTATAGCAAGGGTGACTTCGGCCATAAGGATTGCAGGATTCTGAGTTTTTTTTTGTGGCATGACACGTAAGACTAGTTTGTAAATGTGAATACAGGAAAAAAAAAAAAAAAAGACAGCAGAAAACAAGACAGGACTATCTAGATTAATTGTTCGACCTTTCCTACAAGAAATAAAATGCCTGTAATTTTGTTTTGGCCTGACGCCATTAGAGCTAAATAATTAAATTTCAGGAATAAAAGCAGTGATTTTGTACCTGTGGGGGAAAGAAAACAGCTAAGCATCAGCAAGCACAAGTTTATTGCTAGCTGCAGTAAGTGCTACCCGAATACCCAGGCAGACGCTAAACGTCTCCATCTCCTATAGCCCCAGCGGCTGGGGGCCTCCTGCTCTCCGTTTGCAGTTCCATAATTAAGCTTGGCAGCAGGTTCAAATGAATTAAAACTGAATGTCACTATTTCCTCAACAAATCCCTCATCCTTGTTTTTTTCTTACTTGTCAGGAGAAGACCAGCAGAACAGCAATTAGTGGTAAGCAGTGCAGTGAAAAAGAACCAAGTATACACTAATTAGGTCACTCGCCAAACACATTCATTTCATTGGCAGATTTAATCAATGTTTTCCTGAAATGTCTTAAATCTCCTATGCTAATTTAAAGTTTTGTTATTGTTGTTACTTTAAACACAGATGGGATGCCTGGAGATTTTCAATTGCTTTCTGCAAATCCATTTCAAAATAACAACCCCTCATACACCATATCATCAAAATTTAGGCACAGGTTTTCGGAAACAGCCTCTAATTTTATGCCAACATTTTTGTGACTGTGAATACCTATGGGTGCAATTCTGTGGATTTAAGTAATTGCAGGTGTGTGTAGCTCTTAGACATCAAACTGAATTGCCCTGACTGATCAGGTACTTAAGGGTAACACCTTACTAAATAACGTAAGGGGCTGTGTGCCACTCACTGCCCCACCATTAGGGCAAAGTGCTGCAGCGGTGGCACCAAGGGACATGTGGTCCCACTGGAGCATGCGTCATTCACAGCCTGGCCAAGGAGCCCCATGTGCACAGTGACATGAGTGAAAATAAAGGAAAAGGGAAAAACAAAGGCGAGGAGAAGTGTGCTGCCCCAGCAGCGAGGTGCGGAACTTTGGCATGCAGCTGAGCTGGAGATCTGCAGCCTCCAGAAGCTGTGGTGAATGATGGAGGATAAGCTGGGGCTGGGAAACTCTCAGCTTTGCCCTGCCACAAGGCTAAATGCCATGTCTGACCTCTGGCCACGTGCTGCTTTAAATCACTGGGATTCAAGCCAGTCAAAACTCTGCCTTTTGCAAGAGCACGCTCACACAGAATAAGGAGCTAGGATGGATGATGCACCCAGCCGGAGTTGATACACACTGGCACGTAGTTCAATCAAGTAATTTTACTTATTTATTTATTTTAAGAAAAGTAAATATATTGATGGGGAGCTCATATACCCTGTCCAGCTCCTCTGGTTCCACTGAAGTCAACAAGCTCCCTTCATCAAAAGGTCTGATGCTCTGTTTCCGCTAGCTAAGATCTTTGCAGAAATAGGAGAATTCATCCAGCTTGAATGGCAGGAAACATGCTGTAAATTTTGCTTAAAAATTTAAAAGTCTCCACAATCATGTAAAGGTAAGCTGAAGTTCAGTTATGTGTAATTACAACTGCTCCATTATACTTACAACTGGTACACCAGAGCAGCTGGGATTCTGTTCCCTGTTGGAATGCAATATCTTTTGAACACAGCGAAGTTCCTACAGCTCATTTCTGGCCATCTAGAATTCTATATATCAGATCAGAAATTCAGAACAGATAAGACCAAGTATATCATTCATGTCAGCTTTTCAAGAGGTATAAACTGTTTAGACAAAAAGGATGACACAGCGATTTTAAGTCAATGCTTGCTTTTTTTCATCTGTGTGTTTGTTAACATTGTTCAGTTCAGAAACTGAAATCACTCCCAAAAGGGGCCGTGAGAGGAATATCAGCCATGAGAAGAGGCAGCAGTCAAAACTACCTGAGCAACCATAAAATAAAATATATTTATCATGAATACTTTTTAAAAAATCTTTGATGTCACATGTAGACATATCTCTATGCGCATATTTGAAGGCACCAACACAAAGTTTTTACACAAACTTTAGTACATAAACATGTATATAACTAAACAAATACATAATAATTGGTGAGCCGTCTCCTTCACACTTAGACGAAACCACTTGGATTTCATTTAAACATAAGTCAATTTTGGTTGTAAAGCTCACTTTTGCCCAACACTTAGAGTTCTCTTAAAAGGTAGTGTTCATTTTGACAATCAGGTAGTTCACAAAAAAGCGATTATCCAGTAATTTACTATGCAATTTTCAGTCTTTGTTTTATGCTCAGATAAAAAATCAAATTAAAGTCTTATAAGCCTCAGAAAATTAAAGTTAGCTAGCAAAGAGGTTGAATTGCCCTTGAACACAAAATTACTGGAAACAGATTTTTCTTTCATTGTTCAGATTGTGCTGAAATATTCCTACAGCTCCACATGCTCAGAGTAATAGTAGAATTGTCTAAATGATTACTGTTTTTAAAGCCCCACTTTATAAAAATGTTCTTGGTGACTAGAAAGTGGTGAATCATCACATTTTAATTAACACAGCTAACATATAGTTGGAAAAATAATTGGAAACGGAGAGTCTTAAATGCAAGGAAGAAAAGATAGTCCCTTCATTTCAGATCACTCCCCAGAGACACACCTACATTGTTGAGTATGCATGTGCGGCCGGATTTCTTGTTTGCTTTAGCTTGATATGGAAATACGGCACAAAACTGTCACTTTGATTATGTACTTGCAGTGATTTCTTTTACCTCTTGCGTTATTTGAACCCCCTTTATACCAACAGAACTGGAGAAAAGCAGCCTTGTAGGTAACTAACAAACAATTTTTAGACATCTGTTTGCAAACATATTCTTAATTTGAACATTCAATTACTTTGATTTAAACAGAGTTTATATGAATGCAAGTTATTAATTGCACAGCTAACTAATGGTATTTACATGCAAAACACTGAGTGTGGAACTTATGATCCTTTCTTATACTGTAAAATGTTACTAAATTCAAACCTTTAGCATTCTCTAGTAAGCAAATGTAACAGTACAAGGAATCCTATAAAATGTCAAGTTGTGGGAAATAAGTACTTATTAAATAAGCAAATACACATGCATTTATATTCTCTTGGAAAGTAATTCCTCTAAATCATTGAAGAAGAACAGAAGCAGACCTCAAAACTGACAAAACCTCTTCGTGAAATATGGATGCAATAACAACAGCAAGTGGGAAGGGAGGAGCAGTACAAATTTCATGGGTGTAGCTATCAAGGAAGTGATATTGCACTTGAAGACCCTTGCTCAATATTTATGTAGCGTTACTGTCAATTCAGAACAACAATGACTGAGAAATTGGAGAAAATTCTGGAAACAGCACCAAAAAAAGAAAAAAAATCCAGTAGAACTCTCTTTGATTACTCCTAAAAATACATCATTTGAGGCCTTAAAATTGATCCTGAATGTGAACGAGTACCCACGGGTAACCCAACTGCAGCACATAACCAGTGTAAACACTGACATGCAAGACTTCACGAGGATCCGACAAAGAATGACAGTTATGGCAAAAATAAACCAAGACAAAAAAATAAGAAATGTTTCTTGGTATTCTGCTAACAGTGCAAACTCAGATGATTTGTACAAAGCAAATGATGGAAGTCTCATTGCTCGAGTTACTAAATACAGGCTGAACGAAGAAGAGAGCATACTGTAAATCTTGCATGGCAGAAGGCAAGAGATAAATGCACTTTTCCATCTTTGACTTTTGAAGTTACTCTCTCTGCAAGTCCCACCGATTCAGTGTCAAAATCCAGAACCAAGATGAACACTTTTTAAATATGGAAATAGCTCACAGCTAAACTTTCCATATAAACAAATGGGTGATTTCATGTTACAGTTGTTCAGCACTATAACACTTCTTACTTCTTATTTTTACTACATTTGTTTAGCATAAGACATTCATTGTGGCTCTGTGGCTGAGCTAAATTTCACATGGGCTGGAGAAAGCAGAATGTTCTCCCAAAAAACAAGTACTCCAAGAGCAATGCCTAGTTCCATACTTACATAAAAGGGAGGGGAGGATACAACAGCAGTTTCTTCCCTTGACTTAAGAAATACTGTGACTCACAAGTGATAATATTTTGCAATAACCACAAGAAAACAGGCAGAACTTGCAGTTTCAGGTTAAGTTCTCCCAATTTCAGATTCAAAGCAATGCTATCAATTAATAGCTTAAAACCAAAAACTAGACATGAGCCTCACACCCAGAAGTTAAAAATGGTTGAATTTTTAAACAATTATTTTTCATATTCACTTTCCGCTTTGATTTCACAGCTATGTCCAGACACTGAAGTTCCAAAATACCGCAAGAAAGACTATTTTCTTGGTATTTCCAGCCAGCAGGAAACACTGACACTCTCATGAGAAAGTCTGTTCTTATGAGGTTTCATGCTCAGTTATGCGGACTCCAGAGCTTTACTTAGCTCGGATAATGTTTGAGTAAGATATGAAACCAAATCTCTTGAGATTTGTCCATCACTTATTTTAGAGCTGAGCAACTTGAGCGAAAAACCTGGTACATGGAAACAGCTTAGAAAGAAATCATTCAGCCGCAACCTCTGAAAGCTCCCACCACCTCTGCAGACAAACAGTTCTCTCTTCTGACTGGACCTGAGGTTACCTAAAGCTAAGCAAGTTATTTACCAGGTGGACAGCAAAGGGGTGTGTACCCTAAGAAGCTATGGGACTAACTACAGTGGGCTAGTCAGAAATGATGTTAACACTGTCACACTAAGCACTGTCATGTCACTCCGATGGTGTTTATTGGACAGAGAGGGAAAAGCAAGATGTCAATGGGAGTTCTGCCTTCAGTGTATGGTGGATTTATGAAATATTGCAGAAAAAAAAATGAAGTCCTTGAGCAGTCAGCTCTTCCAACATTAGGTTTACACAGTGGTACTATTCTAGGAGGTGAGGAAGGATGTTCTGCATCACCCAATGCTCTTTGTCAGAAATGAAATATTCCATTCTCTTCCTCTTAACGCTAGATTGCTCAGCAATCATAACATTAAGTAACTGCAAATACGAGTAGGAAGAAACAATCTGACAAGAGAAGATGCACTTGGTGATCACACTGTGATTACTGTACTTTATTAAAAATAATTTTCATTTCAGTATGTTTTGACAAGAAAATAGAAAGCATCTTGTGCAGGCTTCAGGAAATATTAAAATAACCCAAGGTGACGAACATGTTATTATCCAGCCTGTTCCAGAGATATGATGCTCAAGTACTGAAATGGTTTTCATTTCAAATACACATTCATTTTCAAGACACCACACTTGAAAAATTGGATTGCATATTTGTCATAGAGTAAGCAGTGATAAAGAGCACAGCAATTTATGTTCCTTATGCAAACCACTTGTAATTCAGAAAACAACTATAGTTTCTAAGAGGCGGCAAAGTGATAGCACATTCCCAAGAAGTGAAGTGTTTTTTTCATGCCAGTTGGCCAATTCCAGCATGTCAACCTTTGCTATGATAAACATTTTGGATAACATGCAAAGAGATCCTGTTCCAACTCATCAACACTCAACATGCTTTGGAGCTCTAGGCAGAGACGAGCCATAAGCTGTGAACGTATGGATACCAAGACAAGGATGGTGATACTGCCATCACCTTTATGCTAAAACATCAACGACCTCTGGAGCATGAGGGCACTGAGATTTCAATAAATGGTTTCTAGGACAAGGCTTCTCTCACTCTTCCTTCCTTGCTTCCCCTTCAAGGCAAGACCAGACCATGTTGGGGTTGATATTTTAGGGGAATTGTATGGCAGAGCACTGTGATGCCCAGGAGTGCCCAGCTAAGACTGAGTACTGCAGTGCTCTTTTATCTACTCCCTTTCGAAAGACCCACCAAGCCCTGTGGCTCTCTACCATTCAGATATTTTCACAATGAGAGGGTGAAGACTGCCAAATGGAGGGAAGCAGAGTGTGACTCTTCCTCTAAGCCTCACTGTTATCCCTGTGTGAGCAAGGACAGGGTTTGCTAAAGTTCCCTACAGAGGGGAAGCGCAGAGCATGATAAGCCACAGGTCAGGGCAAACAAGATGTAACAGATACAGTGCAGGTTCGGTGCCCCGAGATTGTGGTCTTACACGGCATTTCAAGCGATCAGTATTTAAGCATCCCTGGAGTATTACAGATATATTGCCCATCACTATTTATAGGGTGTTCTTTTTCTTTTGCAATAGATCCTTTTGTGGTTAAATACCAGTTTCCCCCTCAGAGCCTCTCATCATATGTCTACCACATTTATCTGTAGCCTGAAGTTCAAAAATGCTATTATTATGGTACCCCAGAAATAGTTATTATTTTTCCAGGCTGAGAAAGAAAGAAATAAATAATAATAAAAAAAAAAAAAGTAGAAGAAATCACATCAGAAAATCTCTTTTCAAGATCTCCAATCCATTTTTCAGATTCAAGATAATTTTACAATCTACATAAGTGGAAGATGCAGATAAAGTGTTTGAAATGCTGGCTTTTAATCTGATCTGAATTTCTGAACCTGTAGAAGTTTTCCTATCATTACAAATCACATACCTCAAATATATGAAAAAGGATGAAGTGAATAATATAAATGTTTTAAGCTTAAGTAAAAGCCTTTATTTCTTTCTGTGATTTAAGGCAGTTATTTAGTGTTATTGTGACTGTCAGCTTGCATTTAAAACGACCTGCTGGTGCGGTTCCCAGCAGTCACACACTGCAGAGGTATGATGAAGGACGCAAACTAGAGACCGTACTGTAACAGCCCAGCGATGGCCATGAGGCACCAAGGGGTCAGAACAGGCAAAGGACAGCCTCCCCCGCACAAAAACCAAGGTGCTGGAAGTTTTCTCACAGTGAAACTTACATCCACAACAAGTCTTCACACAGCTTGTAGACAGAAACTGGAAGAGGCAACTTGGGTGCTTCTAGAGGATGGACGACTATAACCCCACACCAGACAGCCACATGGGGTCACACCAGTGACTCACAGAATTTCTCTAATATTATCCTTTACATACTGGAAAGATCTCACCTGACACATCCTTATATCACCTTTGTTGCCTTCCTAGCTGTGCCCATTTTTTGACTTTGGCAGTTACAGGAGCATGTAATATGTCTGTTGTCCTATTTCTTTGATCCCTATAGATAAGCTTGCAAATTCCAGCATGGAGATTTTCCTAGTGCTTCCTAAGAAGATGATTTTTCTATTGGTTTTTTTCCCTGTTTTTCAGACTCCAGCCTTCAGGACCATCTACCTACCTTTCTGTGTAATTGCCTAACTCTTCTCAACTTTAGACAACGAGCAAGTATAAAGGGAGTTTTGGTAGCAGTACAATTATAGATGAGATGGGAAAACCAGCACCAGCCTTAGAGAGACAGAGGTAGCCAGATGTTCCAACAATGCTGACTGACATGTCCAAGTCTGCATCTGATACACAGTGATAGCGGGAAGGAGCTACATCACTTGTGACTATCCTCAGCAGCTCTTCCTAGATGTTCAGGCATCTTTTGAATATAAAAACATTTTATTTATGGTCTCCGGAGAACCTTAAGAGGTTAACGAAAGAGTAAACTCATTGCCATATATTGCCAGTGAAAGACTAAAATATAGGAGAGAACAACTTCCGCCCCATGAAGCAAGTTCAGAGAAAGGTATGTACATATCAGTGCTCAACAATAGAAGATAAATAAAAGCATGTGTTATTTAAGTCTATCCTTTTTTAAAATTATAGTGAGGGTGATTCAGATACAATAATGTTCTCTTATTTATGAGGTGCATTTAATTTAAAAAAAAAATCGAAGAATTTTAATACAATTTTACAGCAAATGACTGAGAGATGCTCAGTTCTGTGGTAGGATCTAAATCTGTTTCCCAAGAGAAGTTCTGTATCAGCTTAGTACATCAAACAAACAAGAATTAAACAGAAAGCAGGGGTGGGTTTTGCCAGGACACACAAACCAAGCGAACGTAGCTTGCCTAAGAATCCAAAGCTTATAAAGGGAAAAAGACATTTTAAATCCTCGTACACAGTATCAAAGAAACAAAGAACCAACAATGTAAAATTACGTTTCAGCCTTTCCAGAAGCAGGGGCGACTCTCACACCCCTCTGTGTGTGGGTTCTTGGTCAGGCCCTGGCTGATGGCCCACCTATGCTCAGTGTAACAGGCGAGGGAGCTGACAGACAAGGGGCTGCAGCGCTTCCCTCCCGCAGATGCCAAGCGCATGTTGGTGTTGTCAATGCAGAGATGTGTAAATGTTTTGAGAATGACTGACTGATTCCTGTCAACAGCAAGAAATAGCCAGATGAATATCCAGCATGCATGGCTGTGCTTTCTTAGTGTACAAATATTGCACTACGAAGACTGCAGGCTGCTTGTTTTTAATCGCTGGCCCATTGCTCTCAAAGCCATTTTAAGTGAACAAAGAAAAAGGACAACAACTTCCAACATCCCCCCTCTGGTCTGGAAGCAGTGAGGCAAGCGGGAAGGAAGACAGTGAGGGACCAGTGGGCTGAAACATTTTGGGGAAACAAACAGCGGTACTCAGGGCCCATGAGCAAAAGGCAGCCAATCTCATTCCCGTTCCCAGCTCACTCCCTCTGTCTGGGAGAGGAAAAAGTAGCTCTCACAGCCTTACCCCTCAGGGAATCATTCCCCAGAGATGTTGGTTCCCTCAAAGTGGGCTTGGAGTGCTTGAAGGAAACAGGGACTGCCCCTCTAATGCGTCATCAAGAGGCAGAAGATCTCCCCAGTTCTCTTCCCTGCTTTGAAAAACAATGCGAGGTTCTAGCAACAGAGAGACATTTGGAAAGAGAAAGCCTCCAGTATCTGAAGATTTTAGCATCTCTCCCCAAATTAACAGGAACATTCATAGAAGAAACCTTCACCTTATCCTCATGGTGAGATTTATTATTTTCTGATGTATTTACAAACATATGCCACAATGAAATCACACCACCCTGCTATCTTATTATATTGTTGGAGGGTTTTTTTTTTTGGTTTAGTTTTTTATTTGTGTGTGTGTGTCTCCCTTTTCTTTTAAACCTCTCTCAATGGCTGGGACAAACACTGCATACAAAAAAAATAAGCCTTATTTTGGTCTTTATCTAGACAAAAGCAGATGTAACAGATGAAGGCTATCATGCAAAACACAATGGTGTGAATGGTGTGACCTGGTGTCAGACAGCCTACTGCCCTAGGCAGCCCTTCCCTCCCTTATTCTACATTGCAACTTCATCTACCTTTGCCCACTTCACCATCCTATTAAACATTTTGTCACTGAGGAGATTTACATTTCTTGCATCAAGGCATTTTTGTCCCACATAATGAAAATCCTTTAAGAAAATCCCTAGCAAATCACGTAATTCCAGTGCTGATGCATACATGTAGCACAAGTGCACTGCACTTGTTTAGTGGGCTAACCAACAGAATCAAGCCTCCCTCTGGAAAGTCAACATTTCAGTATACACTAGGAAAATTGAGGAAGAGTCAGCTTCCAACCAAAAAATAAACTGCACATTTAATAGCTTAAAATGAAGCCACTGAAGACTAAACATCTGGGCTTTTTGGATATCATCCCAGATACTGCGTGTAGCACCGAAGCTCTTCATCACTGTATCCTCTTAAGAATTTGAATAAAATCCTTCCCCCAGCACACACTGCTTCTCTGCAGAACATCACAAAAAAGTGCCTGTTGCAGTAAGATCTTGGGGTAAGGCCTGGTTTTGCTACTCGTGTGGAGAACATATAGAACCACAGGGCTTTGGTTTTCTTCAGGATCTGCAGGACCTCCTGTAACACAAGTCATCATTCTGCAGCAGCGGCAACAGCAACAACCCGTGTGGACCACAGAAGAAGCTAATTAGAGAGGGATTATTAGAAACACTTCAGTAAATCTGTAGCAATTCTAGAAGTGCCACTGGAAGTCAATGGGATTTTCCGCTTCTGAACTGCAACAGGCACAGCAACAGCTCAACACTTCAGCATCCATCAGAAATCTGCTCGGCACTGAACAACACCGCATGCCTACGAGGCATAGAGCAGGGCACTCACAGCACAGCCAGGGCATTTAGGGCTGTCTCTCACCAAGGCAGAGAGGTGTCAGAGGTGTCAGCGGTTTCAGGGCTAGGTTACAGAGGTCTCCTCAGCAGAGCACTGTGCTGTGTGGTGCCAGCTGCTCAAGAGCTTCTGAAAGCTTCAGTTCCTGCCCAACCTGCTCGGAGATCCCCACTTCCCACAGCTGGCCATGCTTTGCAGCCAGTCTCAGACGTGGTTTGATGCAACCTGGATTTACCAGGATTGCTCAGGGATGACTGCACAAAATTCTAGAGCTGTCTGTGTGCAGGAGGTCAAATTAGATCAGTGCATATGTTTAAACTCTGTGAACTGCTGAGAAAGAACGTATGGAACATGGCCACTGGAAAGCAACTGAACCAGCACAAAATTTCATAAGCCAGAGGCACACGGATTATAAATAGAGCCAAACTACACAGTGCAAGAGAGCCACACAAAAGACAAAAAGCTGAAGGATAAGGCTGAAACAGAATTATCCTTAATAGACAGTGCCTCCCTAGAGCTTTTGTGCTCACGGCCAAGCAAAACGGTTCTGCACAGGAAGACAAGAACTGCAGACTTCTGGCATGGCTCTGGAGACACAAACAATACAAGAGACTTGTTCCCATAATGGAACAAAGAGGTGAAGCAGACCCCCTTGGAACAAACAACTCCTGGCCATCGTACCATCAAAACAAGCACAAATAAAATTGAGTGTTTCATCTAAGTTTTTATTTTCTATATATATAAAAATAAAGTGAAGTAAGCCTAGCAACTTTTTTTTTTTTTTTTTTTTCCTNTTTTAAAAAAAAAAAAAAAAATGAAGAAAACCTAACAATTTTTTTTTTTTTTTTTTTTTTTTTTTTTTTCCAGGAGACCTTCCTCTAGCAAACCACACAAAATCAGATCTCCTTCCCCTCCCCTTCCATAGAGAGTTTTTTTTTTATTAGGAGGCTCTGTGGCAAGCTGTTTCTTTTGTTTTTTTCATTTTTTTTTTCCAGCCAACCCTGTCCATTTTCTTTCCAACACTGACGTGACCACTTCTATTCTTCACCTTCCATCTTCTCTAAGGTGACTTTATTAAAAAGAGAAAGACTCACACGTATTCTAGGAGGATGATTTGGGTAATGACATTTCCACTCCTGGAAGTCATTTCAAAGGAATCATCCTATCCAGGATTGACAACAGGAAAGGTATTTCCATAAAAACCTGCATACTTCCAGCAAACATGCAATCACACCAACTGAGACATGGAGAGTGTGAAGACTTCATGCTGTGGCAATGCAACTCTTTCCCTTCTTTGTTTGCTAACTTCCTCTGTCCACACTTTCCACACTTTCTGTTTTTCCCATACTTGCTGCTATGTTTCAAACAGATCATTCCTTTATTCCATTTTATTTATTTCTTCCATCATCTTGTCTTTCCCAGCCATTTCTAGCCTCCTCCAACACCTTGTCTGCTCATTTCAACTATTCAGATGGCAATAGTACTTCTCAAAAGAAAAAAGTTCTTCTGAAGTTGCAATGGGAAAACTACAGAGGCAACAGATGTCTTAGGAGTCTAATACAGAATAAGGGGTCTTTGAAAAAAGGTGAAAAGTAACCAGAAACATTTGTACTTAAATGATAGCGCAACAAAGGAGCCAATGAGGGAAGAAATAAAGTGAAAACTACCCCAAATCTTTGCTTGAAATTGAACCTTTTTCAATAAGAAAAAAGCAAAAAATAAAACCAACAACAACAGAACCCAACAATCTGTTAATATAGTACATTATTTTTTTCATTGTCAAATGTTTCTTTACTTACTGATTTTATCCAAAACTGGGAGCACGCCTGCCAAAATATCATGAGAACCTTCCTACTAATGAGACTTCTAGACAGAGAAGATGTCAGAATTTCTAGATAAATAAGTAACAGAAAGTACTAGATATTTACATGGAAAATTTATTTCAGGAAAGAGTCCAGCCCCATATTCCAAGAAAGACCAAGCTCAGGGACGGCTGTATTTTTTTTTCCTTTTTTTTTTTTTTTTTTTTTTTTTTTT
>VXAV01004305.1:180792-193960 GCA_013399715.1 Alectura lathami
AACGCTGATCTGATGCTTTGAGTTTTTACTAGGGGGACAGCTGTTCGTACCAGTCTGCCTCAGGTCTGTGAAAAAGCACAGTTTACCCGGACAGTTCAGAGCAGAACTGAAAACCAGGTGTTTTAAGTTCCTCAAACCTGAATTCAAGCAAACAAAACAGACTGTTTCTCCTTCCACCTAACAGGTCTTCAGAGAAAGAAACAAGAACAAGTGAGGAATCAACGAACACAAAAACAACCCACCAGGATAAGTAAACTGGGGATTCATTGTTTTGCTCCATGACCATCAACAAAGTCTATCAGCTAACATCTATTTCTAGAACTTCCAATTCAAATTACATCTAATGAGTTTACAGTACAATTTTTAGAGGGTCTCGCCTGAGTCATAAAGACTGAAGCAACCATTAAGCCACATTTGTTAACAGCTATGATAACTACACTGTCATTATGCACACTGTAGGACACTGTGCTACACAAAGGACTAATGTTATTGCACCAGACTAGAAACACTTTAAAGCTATCTTGTGAAAGTAGTAAGGCAGGCAAAACACATTTCCTGATCATAAAAAGCATTCTGGCAATTGCTGAAAATCATATATTAGCATCAACTGTATATTTAAAATATTACATTATTCTACGATTTAAGTAGACTGTGCTCACCTGCCAAATCTAGCTTTGCTGTTTCTGTTAAGGATGGTTACCAAAATACGATTGTTGTGGTTACATTTTTGTTTGGGTCTGATGGTAGTTTCACCCTCTTACACTCTTAAAATTATTTTCATTTGAGGCAACAATTTGTCCCTTTCATTTCCAACTGTATTAATTAACATGTTATTCTTGTTAGAACTGTTCATTGAGTCTAGACAATGACATGTTGTGTCAGCAGCTGAAGTGATGGAAACTGTGGAGCTTCATGGGTAATCAGAGCTTATCTATCTGTAATTAATTTGTCACCACACGGAAGATTTGAAATTGAAATCTACTGACCAGACACCAATCTTAATGCATACCTGGAGAACACTGAGGGTATTAGAGGTTATTCTAATTTACAGTGGCACAGCTACAATTGCATTCTGAGGTTTTGTGTCTTCAGTTCTAGGAAATCAGGACTTTCAATACAGCACATACATCTGAGATATTGTTAGATAAACTAACTCAGTCTTAAGGAGATCTTATCTTCCCACTTACTTAAAGAAAATGAAGTGGAACAATGACACATCACAGGATCTTGTAGCCATGATGTGTCAGGCGAGAAGTCGCATATGTGACTATTGATAGCTCTTCTGTATCTGAAAGGGGGTCTCTCTGACAGGCAGTGTTGGCATGTGATATGGTTGTAGCACTGGAGCAGTTCTGAGAGTACAAATGGAATGGATATCGAGTGGTAAAGACTGCTACCCTACCACCTAGGTGTAAGCCCCGAGAAAATATGTTATATTCACGTACCCCTTGTGTGGCTTAGAAGGGTACAGTTTCCCTTCAGAATTTCAGCCAAGGTATCCTCAGAAAGTCTTAGGTCCAAAGAAAGTAGATGCATTATGCAAGATACATCAGTTTATAGAAGCAGATCAATCACAACACAGCACTCCACTTTGCACAGAAGAATGTGGAACGTAACTGAGAACCAAAAATAATTAAAAAAAAAATAAAATCTCTGGAATTACCAATGAATAATCAGTGTATATACAGCTTTAACTATAATAGTGCAATGATTTCTCTAGATAAAAGGGAAGAATTAGTACATTTTTCATATAGGCTCATCAAAAATACAAAAAAAGCAAAAACCTGGTCAAATTTTCATGTTGAAGTTAGCCTTTGTATTATAGAGAAGGAACAACTGCATTGTTTGTAGAGATGCTTCAGAATAAACAGGGCATCACCACAGGGAATGAGTTCTTGTCCTTTCTCTCACAACAAGTCATTCTATCATTATCTTTTTCTGAAAGAATTAGTTATAAAAGATTCTCTATGGATAGTCATTTGGGGGCATATGCCTAAAGAGATAATCACTTAATATAACAAGCATCTTAATTCAGAGTTGCCATTTGACAGTATGTTCCTCTGTGTTCAACTGGTAACCAGTCTCAGCTTAAAGAGGGAGTTTCATCTGAAGGAGGAGGATGAGAGGTGCACAATGCCTGATGGCAGAGCAACATTTTAATCCTCTTATCAGTCACAAACCCTCTGTCTTATAGTGTTTACTAGTTACAACAGCTATTTCATGTCTAAACCAAAGGCTTTCCCACATCTGACTATGACCCCTTGCTAGATGTTCCTGCTGTAAGGCTTTTGACTTCTCCTGCCTCCCAGGGGAGTCAACATCTCTCTTCTAATGTTGCACAATTTCACACGGTCAGGTTCACAACTTTCTACGTGCCGGTGAAGTCATGTCTAAAAGCTGACAGTTTCCTACTAAAGTAAACTTCAAGGCTAGAGTAGTGAATTTCGTAGCGGTTTGGTCTAATTCTTCCTAGCCTTACACTCCTGTTGCTGGTGCAGCCTGATCCAGGCTCTTCTCAGACTGAGTTCAGCCTGCTGGCAGCCCTGCACCCAGGCACTTTCTTTCTCTTGAGTCACATAACCAAATGCTACAACTCTCCAAGGCATTCATCATTTTGCTGAATGACTCGTTCCTTAAGGCAAACACAAATATTGCAAGCTCAACAGCGGATGGACTGGGAGGTCGCCAGACAAATAGTTTTCCTCTGAAAAACATCCCCATCCATTTAAATTAGCACAAAACAATGCAGCAGTTTCCACAGACCTTTCACCTCCACATTGTAATTCCTACTCCAAGCCGCAGCAGCACCACGGGCGCAGAGCAGCTGGTCAGGACACCCTCCTCAGGGCTGGAGGAAGTCAGCCTGGACACTGGAGCAGGCCCAGAGCTCGACGCTGAGCTTTCCGCTTCTCAGACAGCTGTCTGGATGATATGCTTCTTGCTGGTAGCTATGACACTGTAACAGTGACAGCCTAAGGGCAGCAGAGAGGCAGGTGCAGAGAAAGTACCTTTTATTAGACCTACTGATGGTTGGAAAAGATGTTTTTGTACACCCTAATTTTTCTTCAGATTTGAAGCACGACCAGATTCGTTTTTCCCTTGTCCCTTCTCCCTTGTCTCAATTTAAAAATATCTTGTGGTTGCTCCTATACAGAATAGGTGAAGAAACTCTAAAAAAAATAAAAAAATAAATAAATTTAACAGATGGGAAACCCATTTTTTGCACTGCTTCATCCAGGAATATTAACTCATTGCTGACTCCTGCTGACAGAGAATCGGAATCTCAAAGGGAAAACCATTGAACTAAAATGACACTCCGGATGGACATAGGCAAGTACTAGGCTAAAGCTTATTTCTAACTTAAAATAACTCATGGAAGTATTGTTGCAGCTGACATCGCTTTCATGTACACATCTTCCAAAAATAATAATAAAAAAAGAAACTGGTGAAAGAAAGAGAATTTGGACTAAAAAACTTATGCAGAGATTTTTGGGGTTTGAGCTCTAGGGTCTTCTGTTTAAGATGGATATCTGAAACTACACCTACCTGTAGCTGGAAGTTATAACCTACAACCTACCTATTTACAGACAGGAATACAATGTTGGGAATAGTCTGCATTGCTGGCTTATTAATGATAGCCAAAAAACAGTCCTTCCTTCAGTTCAAACTCTGTATTGACACATCCACTTTGTTATCCAACACAACTGAGCTGTGCAGATGTTTTGAACTGGCCCAAAAGGCTGAGATGTGATCAGCACCCCACCATCTTTGAGCTGTTTCCCTGAGCGTTCGAGCATACATCTGTACTGCGTATTTTTTCCTTCACCAACGACATCCAAAAAAAAGCAACTAATTTACAAGCTTGTCAGTAGATGCCTCAATATTTCATTTATGTCAAAAAGAAAACAGATTGGTTTTTAAAAAACAAAGCTATTTAATATATCATTGCCACTTGGACCTGAAAACCAGGCGTCAGACAAGCAGCTTATAGAACTCACCAAAACCAGGGAATAAAAATACATTTGTAAAACAGCGTATTGATTTTTTAAAGGCCTGTAGAATTTTCCCTGGGTGTAATTCAGCATGTCTTGTCAAAGAAACATTTTTACTTGTGTGTGCAAATTGAGTGTTTATCCTTTTAGTCATCTGGGAGCCAGTGGCTTTGTGCTTCTCTCTCCCTTGTGCCATTCGCCTCTGTCTGCTTTTCTCATCCATTTCATACCAGCTTTTCAGTATTGTGACTGCTGAGGCCGGACTGAAAATCTCCTCATAACTGCCTTTGCTTCTGGTATCATTGCATTTCCACTGTAGTCCTTAAAGATGGCAATTTTCAAAGCAGCCCCTCAACAATCCACCTTTGAAAACATCCCCTGCATTCAGCTGGCTGGCACCACAGGTGCACAACCTGCCCTAAGACCGAAAAAGCATTTCCAGGAAACACGCACACTGCCTTTTCTCACCTTCCATTTCAATCCTGTCTTTTTTCTTTTTTTTCTCCCTAGGTATTTCCAGAGCAATTTGGTGCTTTCCCTTTGTGATCTCTTAGCTGCATAACTTCACAGGACCAGGATTTAAGTTTCACAGTGATTCTCAGGCACCTAAAACCTTTGGAACTGAGGGAAAACATGGACTAATGGGACTAATTTGTCTGGCTGCCTATGCCAAAACCGTCAAGCCAACATGAAAATCAGGGGAATAACCGTGTGAATAGGTGGTCTGGCTCCAAAGGTGATAGTTCTTGAATCCTAACATCTGGGGGAACAATCACTTTCCATGTATAGTAAGCCCAGCTACTTATTAATACAAAGGTATTTTACAAAGGGAAAAGTAGTGTGGAACAAATACCATCTTAAAAAAAANAACAAAGTGGAAAAAATCACAGGCATGATTTTCCATATTTAATAATATTTGTTCCCATTAGCATAAAATATTAGTTCTCTCCCTTTAATAATTTGATTGTCATGATATTAGAAATACAATGATACCAGAAAGGTAAAGAGGGAAAAAAAATGGCAGCAATGAATTACATTACGTTGATAAATGGTAAGAACAATAAATGGCATTCTCCAATGAGAAGAATGAGCTGTTTTTTCCTTTATTTTTTATATTTATGTTTCATATTGAGAATTATTTATGATTTTCTATGCAGATTTCTTTAAAATGCTTAATTAACCCTGTAATTTCCCCAGTCACTGGAAGCAGTTATCTTGACCGTGGAAAATCACCTGTAAGCAGTGGAAGGTTTAAGACTGAAAAACAATGCAGAAGCTAGGTTGGTTGTGGGATACTGCCCTAGCCTTTCACCTCTGCTCAGCTGGGAAAAAAAAATCTCTCTTAGGTCATAAGTCAAATGGGCTTCATGATACGAAGGAGTCCCTGGGGAGCACAGGCAAAGAAATGAGAAATGAGAGAGGCAGGTTCACCAAGGCTCTAACCCACTTCTGCATGCCTGTGAGCTGGCCGCTGAAAAACCTTCTCACAGGCAGGCTCCTTTTCAGTGAATTTTACCTGGATGCAGCCTAGGAAATGCCCGAAAAAGCCAAGCTTTCACTCACTGAAATCACACACACA
This sequence comes from Alectura lathami, assembly GCA_013399715.1. Classification (NCBI taxonomy): domain Eukaryota; kingdom Metazoa; phylum Chordata; class Aves; order Galliformes; family Megapodiidae; genus Alectura; species Alectura lathami. Next base: position 186,364 of record VXAV01004305.1, read on the forward strand.
TACACGAAAAGCCCTTCAACAACTCTGGGCCCAATCTCCCCCTGTCTCCAGTGGGGTGAGCTCTCGGTGTGAAAGCGCTGCCTGTACCAACAGGTACTAGTGGCCCACGCCCTGCCAGGTTTGGCAAGGTGGCCCAAGCACAGGGCTCCTGCCACCTCCTGCCGGTGGCTGTGCCACAGCTATGGCCGTGCTACCTCTTCTCTGATGAACGCGAACATCAGCCTGAGTAGTCGTATGGGCCTATGTGTGTGCATGTATCCATGCATAGACGCAAGCATCACACGTATAGCAGTGGAGGGGAAGAGCTAGGCGGTGAGATTTTACAGATAACACGATGAACACAGCACGCTACAGACTTAACATGAAAGAGTATTCCCAAATACAGCATTTCCTTCCACTTCTAAACACCACACTTACGCCAGCCATGTTTCTACAGAGCGGCAGCAGGTATATTGAAACTACATTCTGACAACGAATAGTACATTTTCACAAGATTTTACGTGTGGTGGGGGACACAACCCTGCTGCTAAAGAGGATTCAGCCACTCAGCACCTTTTGCCGCCCACCAGGCAGTCACCCCAGGCCACCTCCCCCTCAAGCCTGCGCTATCTTGTCCCCAAGCCTGTGCCATCTTGTCCCCATGACCTCTGTACTTCAGCAGGCCCACAGAGGGAAAAGCCGGCATTCCTGCTCCCAGAGCACCACACGCTGCTTTTAGCCAGCTTCAAGCAACTTCGCCGCCCTTCGAAACACTGAACTCTATTCTGTGTGAACAACCTGACAAGCAGCCAGGCAGAGGGCCACTAGCCGGTCAACAGGAAGCGGGCTGGGACAAAAGGTCCGAGCTGAGGAATGCTTCTCTGTGGCCCCGGCTGAGGGGCGGCCTCAGCAGCCTGCGCCTGGGGACAAGCCAGAACAGAAATGGACGCCGGGTAACTGCGGGCTTTGATTAAAAAGCCACAGCGCTTAATAACAAAACCTGACTGGAGAGAAAATAGGACCAAAAGAAGAAAGATTGGAGCTTATGAAAAATAGCTTATGCCTTCAGGCTCGTTTTAAAAATGTGTTTTATTGACTTTTTACTTGATTAAAGGATATTCTTATTCTCTCCTTAGATACTGTCCACCGCCTCATACTGCACATCAATACAGTGAAGCAATGCAAAAGGCTTAGGTAAAGCGATCCAGAGCCGCTGTGTGAACGAGTTCATGTTTCTCTCAGCATCTCGGAAAAAATGAGCTCTTGAACTATTCAGAAATCCCATTAAACCCACACATGGATAGAAACTAATTGCATTTCCAGAACATCTGCGTGTGCACTGACACCAAACACTAAGTACGTGTGGACCCGACCAGTTTCTGAGCACTCTGAGTTAACTGCTGTGAGAAGAAGCCGCCTCCAGGCAGCAGAACCAAGCGGCATCTCCAGCGCCAACACATTTTTGTTCACTGAACAAAAAGAGTGGGACTTCGGGCAAACATTCGGGCTCTTCAGATACCACAACAGGTGTTTTAAAACTAGCCGCTTAAACACAAACTCAAAACACTTACCTCACTTGTAATGGCCCTTTATGTATATACATAGCACATGTAAACCTCTTTGTGTGGGAAGGTATGCTTGTAGCCTGCCGTCCCTGCAACCTTACTGTAAGTTTTAAGGCATTCCATCAGATGTCTCTTTTTTTCCCTTTTTTTTTTTTTTTTTGGTGCTTTTAAAAAAGCTTCTGAATTTCTTATTCACATAAGGAAAAAATATCTTTAAAAGAGACTCAGTGCTCAAATATGACTTTCTAAAACAAGACTGTGGATTCCTCTCCAAGTAATTGTAACTGGATGACTAAAAATTTCAACTGAATTATTAAAAATAGATTCTTTTTCCTCCCTGCCAGAAAATTTCCTAGTGCCCTGAAGTCAGCTGGCTCAGACAGTATCACTAATAAATAGAATAAAAATAATTCACAATTTTCAATTCCTCATTACAATTTTTAATTTTGATGGGAAACCTTTTCCATGACACTATATCCTATACTTATAAAGGTCTTTGTATTTAAAGCATGCTTAACTAGTTTTCTTAAAGCTCAGGATATAACCAAAGTATACTAGAACAAATTGCCAACTACCATGTTTGGCTGCCCCATGGCAAGTTCTCACTCCATGGAAAATGCAAAGCCGCTTGCTGCTCTCTCGCTGAAGGACACCTCTCTTGAATAACTTGCATTTACCCCAACGTGCTGGCTGGTGTGTGGACCTGAACAGTTCCTGATGAGCATGCAAGAACTTGCTGCCTTACCGTAACTTGTTCATGTGAGCCTTTACTCACTCTCTCCTTGCTTTGTTGACTTTGTCATATAAATAGAAAGAATAAAAAGTGGTAAGAAGAGATTTTGCAATAAAAGTAATCTAATATGATGCTTAGTTCTTACTGGGGACATACTTTTAACTAAGAAGGCAAATGACTGCCCAGCAACAGCTTTGAAAAACAGTCTGGAGTTTACAGTCCTAGCAAAGCAAACAATGCCACACTAGCACCAGAGGGCAGATCTAATTGCAATACATGAATGGGAAAGTGATGCATAAAGCAACTACAATAATCCTTCTGCTATTCAGTTTGGAGTTTTGCGTCTTATTATGAAAACCGCATTTCATGACCAACTGGCTAAGTCTAGAGTAGAACAGAAAAATAATTACAAGTCTAGATAGCATGAGCTAAGAGGAAAGACTGAAATAATCAGGGTCAGTTATTGGAGAAGGCAGAGGATAGACAGGATAACAGTCTTCTGGCAAATTAACAGTTGCTGCAATGTGTAAAAGCAAAACTTTTTCCATGTTCATTGGGAAGAGTAGCTTAAAATGCAGCAAGGAAAATAGATTAGACATCAGAAAAAATTTGAGGCAAGCACAGCATACATTGCCTGGGAGTGTTAAGAAATCTCAGTCATGGAACATTTATAAGTGGTATTTTTATATAGTCCCATTTTCATCTCACTTGAAACTGTAGAATAATAATACACTGAATCTTTCTCATAACAACAGGTTTATACTACCTAGCTGACATTGATAACAGGAAGCCTGTAATAGATATGGTTTGTAACTACGTTATACATATTAAGCTAACTACTAGCTGAAGAAAGACTGCATATTTCATTGCAGTATTTTTTCACTTTTGAGGACACCCACGTTTTTCTCATGTTAACCCCTGTACATTAAAAGACAGATTAAGTATGAAGTTCAAAAGCTTATATATGAAGTGGACCTACAAATCTCAATTTCATCCAAAAATTTCATACCTATAAATTACGGGCTACTCAGTCAATCAATACACAGCTGGAACTGCTGCTTTGTCTGTTACAGTCTGTTTGAAATTACGTTCATCTCTCACTGTAAAATCCTTCAGAAAACTTGAGAATGGTTTCTGATCCCTGTTATTTTCAATGCCCAGTAACAAGACCCACGGAGGCCACCTGCCTCTACCTCCTGGACATACTTTCTGTAATTTTAACTTGACTGGCAGAAAATAATAAACCTCAAAGCTTCATGATAGCGGTAGCCAGCTCTGAATTTCTGTAGTCATCTCCTCTGGATGGCAGACCTTGAGATTGGTTTATTAAGAGGAATCTGAAAGATGTTCTGGAGAACAACATCTGAAACACAAGGAAAACTAATTTTCTATTTCCTTTTTTTTGTGTGTGTGCATTTTGTGTTGTTTTTCCTCTTGTTTGTTCATATGTTACACTATAAGGCACTGGAATTAACCAGAAGATATGACCCAGATGTCAGAGCATTTGTAGTGGAAAAAGGCAATTTCAGAGTCTAGTGCTTAATAAAATTTTTGCATGATTTCCTACAGCTGTTATCCATGTGTTATTTCAGGGTAGCTGAATCACTGCACTGTTGAAGAACTGAAACAAACAGGCAAAACACGCTGAAAATGCAAATCCACAAGTTTCTTTAATGTGGGATGTAAGTGTAACAGAGCATTTGAGACTAGCACTGATAAATAACCACGGCATTATCCTTGCAACCATATTCTGGATTCCAAAACCAAATCCCTCCTAAACACATGCATTTGCCATATTTAATTATAATACCCTGATTTATTCACTGGAGTCTCTTCTGCCCCTTAGGTTTAATGCTGTTTACTTGTGACATGATGTGGATACTCATTGCCCTCCAGAATCTAGAGACAAACTAAAAAATCTGCTATTTAAAACAAAGGCTAAATACAAATCCTTCTGTCTGAACTCAGTGTTCTATGCTTTTACAGGCCACAACAATTTCTAACATCCTGAAGATTTTAAAAAATAATAATTTATTATTTTTCTCTTGAAGGGTAAAAGAGAACAGTAATTGTTTCCCCCTATGTTACAAACAAGGATGCAATCACTATTGATTTTGAATAAGCAGTGTTTACCCCAGACAGCATGAAACAACAGTATGAGTTCTGCAAGTGTTAAGACTACCCTAAAAAGTAGATGAAAACAATCATCAAATAAGAAGTGAAAGGGCATCCTTTACTAACATTTTCAGTGGAATCAAAATCAGAATGCACTGTGTCCAGATAAATAGCTAAAGACAAAAAAAAAAAAAAAAAAAAAAAAAAAAAAAACNAAAAAAAAAAAAAAAAAAAAAAAAAAAAAAGAAAGAAACATACCATGTTTGGGAATGCATTGGTACTGCACTTGGGTGGCCACTTGCAAGAAAAGAGATGCTGAGACCAAAGTCTCCTCTGGTATAATTCCAATGACCTCAGAGCTGCACTAAGATTAACTGGCCCATTGCACTTACTGATACACATTGGGATTTTAAAATAAAAACAGTATCTTGGGTGAGAGACTTCCAGAAACAGTTGTACAAAGCCTTAGAGGAGTTTTGTATGCAGCGTGGTGCAACTGAGTGATTCTGTCCAGCAAAACACCGGAAAAGCTCATTAATCAAGAGCCGAAAGCCCACACTCTGGATTTTTTGTTTATCTTTGCATAATTTGTTTACATAAACTTTGCACAATATTTTTCAACCCACTGTTCCTTTGGTATTTACTTATCTTCCTAGAAAAAACTTCCTGCCAAATAAATAATTAGAAAATAGATTTTTTCCCCTTGCTAATTATTAATTATTGCCACTAATAAGAGCAAGAGAGGATATTTAAAGAGATCTGATAATAAAACACAGCCTACTCCGATATGTTCTTCAGCAGTCCCACAATTTCAGCCCTTCACAACATTTCTGATAAAAACATAACATTAAATCATTAGAAAATATACAGCTTATACAAAGGCAGATGGCTGATTGGACCATTCCAGGTATGAAATATTAGGCTGTGATTTAAGGAGGCCTTTCTGGAGAAAAGGATATTTTGCAGAATTCCAGCTGGAGTAGGCTGCCTCCTCTGTAAAAGCAGGCAGGGTTTACTGGAGATGAAAGGAAGGGACAGGGAGGGAGACAGCTAGAGAGAGAGAAGGCAGTTGGACACCCTGCACCCTAGCATGCAGTCACATATGTATTTCTTTAGGGAAAGGAATAGGATCCAGATCAACAGAGGATCCATACTGTATCTCAGTGATCCCTCCAAACCCAGAGCTTGGGGCCTAGCCCAAGGCAAGCCCTGGCAGGGCTCCTCTCATGCATCTGAACAGAGGGCAGGTTCCTGACCTCCAAATGCTCTAATACAGCTTAAATATACATATATTAAAACTATAAAACATTTTTGAAACAAAAACTTGGAAATGACTGTGTCAAATCCCCTTGTAGCACCTTCATTAGAAGTCATTAGCGATGGAGATCTAAAGGTTGTCAAATACATGGTGACCCACAGGACGACTCACTGTAGGTGCTCATGACAGAACTTGTTTTTCTCTTTTAAAATTCCTTAAATCATCATCGAAAAGACACCTTTGAAACCGGTTTTGTTGTGAAAAAAATGGTGGCCTATCAATTACAGAACAGCACACCCCCAAAACCAGCTGCTTCACATTCCATTCATCAATCTTGCTGTTGCTTATGTCAAACATTGACAGGTTTAATGTATTGAGAGATAAGAGTTTGTCCTTGGCTCTAGCAGGAGGGAGGAAATGAGGGCTGAGCACCAGCCCACAGTGCACACGTTGGCAAGTCTAAAAAGTAAATTGGAGCCTTGAAAACACTCATCCTCCTGTGCCCCATGCTCACTCCGTGCAGCCACGCTGGAGACACAGATGTGTGTGCTTGTTGCCCTGAGCAAGGACAAAACCAGGGATCCTTGAAGTATGGTACCTTCTTCTGGATGCACTTTTGGTAATGCAATAATAACAGACATAAACCCCAGGGAAAATTCCAAAATTGATCCTAGGCTTTTAAAAAAAAAAAAAAAAAAAAAAAAACACTACACACGCAAATGCGCACACCAGAACACAGAGCAAATAGCCCCTGCAAATTCAACCATACACAAAGCAGCCAAATAGATTGCTTTTTAATTTTGTGGACAAATCTGAAGACTGCAATAAAGACAACACTGGTGACACTGAATTGGAACCTGTGCTTCCAAATGACAGCTTTGTACAGAGATTTCAGGGAAAACTAAACCTAGGATCACAACTCACACTGGGACTATGTGCTGTCCTGCAGTGTCCCAGGAGCAAAGGTGTTTACCCTAGCAATCTCCTGGTTAAAGAAAAAAGAAGCTGCAAGGCTGAGCTCAAGTATGGATCCTGTTCCCCCCTGGAGCTGGGAGCATCTCCAGCAGTTCCCAGGACAGTCCTTGCCTTCCTTGGGGTTCCTCCCGCCCAGGTCCAAGATCAGGGCAAGCTCTTCCCTTGTACGCTTCCCCCAAAACAACTCCTTTGGGAGGGAAAGGCACCACTGCCAACCGCAACGCCAGCAATCTTTCCTGCAACAGCAATATGAGCCCCTCTCATCCTGCAGAGCATGTCGGTGCTGCATGCCAAATTAAAGATGCTTATTTTATCCTACACCCTGTCTACAATTAATTATTAAATTCACTTTAAACACGACTGACTATACTTTAAACATTACCAGAATCTGGTCATTTATGCAGACAGTTCCCATCCTTACACTGAGCAGTATTCTCCAGGTAAATCACAAGGTTAGGTTCATTTTTTGGTTTTAACCTCCTTTTGTCCAGGAAGCAAAGTGGCTGGGCTATTGTACAAACAGCACCTTGGGCCAGCAGCTCCAAAGAGGTTAGGAATACCTCCAGCTCACTGAGCAATGCCATTGGTGTGGGCAGTGCCATGGCCTCCTACAGTGCAAGCAGGGCCTGCCTTGGCCAAGATGGAATCATAGGTTTAGAATTAACTGAGACAACTACCTAACTGACATGTTCATCCGGGATGATTTTTTAAAAAAGGAAATGTAATTTTTAAGTTCCTCCAACTTTCTGGGTACTTTCTCGGTATTATATACGGTCAGCCAGAGGGAAAAACATCTACTGGCAACCACTAGCCTGGAAAGTCTGGTGTACCACACGCAAAAATCCTGTAAAATAGGATTAGCGGTACTTTCCTCACATCGCGGGGAATCCAAGATAGACAGATAATCCTCATTTATACCAGATGGGGAAACACTGAAGCAGACAGATGCTAAGCAACGTGCCACTCAAAAAA
>VXAV01004305.1:204424-224090 GCA_013399715.1 Alectura lathami
CAACTGAATTCCAGAAATCATTACAAAAAGAGAAAGAAGAAAAAAAAATAACAAAAAAAAACATACTGCAGAAATGTCTACATACCTTTCCCTGTTAGCCCTTTAGCCCTTCTTTACCCATAACTTTTGAACTATTCAAACCAATTTGACAGAGGTAGCAATCTCAAATATTTTAAGTTCCAAAACTCCACTCTCATTACTAGACACTAGAGAAAACACAACACAGAGCTGCAAGACAGAGGCTTATTAATTCCAGCAATTTCAGAATGACCTGTTGCAAGCATACACCTTCTGCTATAAGTGCAACTATTTTAACACTTCTACAGCAGCAGTCCAAGAAACTAGAGCATGACTAGCAGGAGCTATGCAATTCTTTCTGATATAAGAACTCCAGTTCACTCAACCTGATAAATATGCATCTATCTCTAAAACCCAAGGCATATTTAATGTCTCTTTCATGACTTTTTTTATCTAATAACTAGCAATAAAGTCTACTTTTATTAAAAAAGGAAATAACTACTAGGATAATGTGCAACAAATACACCAAAATTAAACACTTACATTTTTAACACTGATTTTTCCTCCTTTTGGGGGCATTTTCAAATATACATTCCATCAATTATACGGAATTTACCCTGCAATTTACTGTGAGCTGAAGTGACTGACAAGAGCAACCAAGATACCTCAGGCAAACCAGGTCATTCAAATGTTTTCTTGCTGTTTCACAATTAAAGGTTGACCACAAAAACCTTTACTTTCTGCAGAATGACATGCTTGGCTGGCTAAATATGCAAGCAATTAACATAGAGATAACATGCATTTAAATGGAGGTCCCGTTGACCCCCATCTCCTGCTGCAACCTTTACTCTGAAAGCAGAGAGCTTAGCAAAAATATTCAATTAATAAAAAACTGAAAGGTAACAAGTCCATTTTAAACCATTTAAAAATAACTGGTGTTTACTGCTCCATATTTAATAAGTTAATAAACAACAACACCATGATTAATACCACAAGCAACAAGGGCACAGGGCTGAATAACCTTTACAGAGATCATATTTAAAAAAACAAAATGAATTTTTTTTTTTAAAAAAGGTTATTTCTCCTCTATTTAGAATAAAACAGAATATTCTATGACCAATTAAAGCCTGTTTTCCTATATTTTTGTGCCCTGCATTTCCTGCCTCTTCCCATGTCCCAAAGCCAACTGTGACACTAAAACTTGCTCCAGTAACTCAAATCCCCAACTCCAAATATTTCTTTCTGTTTCCACCCTCCCCTCCAACACCTGTAGCTCCCTCTCAAATTTCTTACCGGGCGAGAACAGCCCAGGATGGTGGTCTTGCTCAACCATAGATGAGGAAGCAGCACTTTACTCTGGTTAAATTAAGTGGATAAAAAGTAAACTCACCCTGCATTTCCTTTCACAAGAGCATTGAGTCTCCACTCTAACACAGCTGCCCACTATCTGAAAAATTCTATTAACTGTTGTATTTGAAATCCCAGTCCTCTGTCACATTCGCTTGAAACTGGCCAATAACTTGTGAAAACTCTATGCAAACAGAAAAAAAAAAAAAAAATGGAAGGCTGGGACACTTGGATATTTATAAACCAAATGAAGACATGTTTTGTTTTGTTTTGTTTTGTTTTAAAAAAAAAAAAAGAGAGAAAAATTGAACTATTTGTAATTTTTTAACCAAACTTACAATATGGGGGTACAGGGAAACCATATACCACACCACTGCCATCTAATGGAAGAGAACATCAGCCCACCATTGGTCCTGAGGAAGATCCAGTCAGACAAGAACTATATCATTAAGTAGGGCTGTTTCTACCAACCCTAATGTGGCCTCCTCCTTTTCTCATCTATAAATTTAGCTCTCCTCAAGACATTCTGGACTGAAAAAAAAATAACTAAAGTTATCCAAACGTATGACTGTTCTCAGGAGATCACAGAGACTGGTTTCGAAAATTCAGTATTTTTTAAAATGTTATTTAACCCGATTCAAAGTCCTAAGATTACTCATGGTACCTAAAATCAACTGTGGATACGAGTCTTTTTTAAGTCCTGGGTTGCAAAGCCGATAGGACAAGGTTGCCTTTTAATTGATTTTTGCAGAGCACAATTGTTACACGTATCACAGATTAGCACCTAGAGCTCTACTGCTGTATGGCTACCATAACCTCAACAGATGGAGTAATATCAATAATGCCACCAGTTCCTTCTCCAGAACTGATTTGGAGAACGAGTTCTGGTTAAGGTAGGATTTTGTTTAGTGTTGAGCAACCACATCTTTACTGCCAGAGTTTATGATTTTTCTTCCTGTGCTGCCCACATGTTCCTAGTCCAGCAATCACGTGCCTTCTCTAGATGGGCAGCCCTCAAATGCCCAGAAAGACAGATTTAATAAAAATGATGGCATGGTCTATTAGTGTTTTACTTTCGCAGTACATTATCCACCACCAAAGAGAACATTACTTCATTCACTTGGGTAAAACAGTTCCACCATTCTAAACAAAAGCCAAGTATGTACACTCATAGGGGAAAATGCAAATGATGACTTTTCTGAATGCCGGCAAAATGCAAAAGTGAAGTCATGCTATAATTAACAGATACGATTCAGAACGGTTCCTGTTAGTAAGTGTGTTCAATAAGAGTCTGTCAATGGGATTTATTATTGAATCAGCTCTACATCAAGTAAGCATTTGTTTTGCATATGTGGTGTGCTCTGAGAGCAATTGCTGGATTCGTCTCCAGCAGAATTAAGGAGCAGGGCAACATCCTCCTCTGTGACTGCCTGGGGGCTTCCACCATTCACCTCTGCTTCACTGAGGGTCTCAAAACTTTTGAGCAACCAACTTCTCAGCAGAATACTGTTGCTTTTGGGAGAGCTGACCTGCCTCCAAGCAACCAGGGACCAAACAGATCTACTGAGATTTGAGATGCTGCATCATGGCATCAGAAAAAATAAAGAAGTTCAAGTTTAAGCGAAGCGATTCTGCAAGACAGCTGAAAAAGCCAATGCATTACAAGTAGGGTTTCAACAGAGCTGATTACAAGCCACTGTTCCAAGACAACAAAATTTCTCTTCTATTCAGTTCTGTGATATGAAATAGATATTTCCAAGTCTGCTGAGACCACTAAGAGCCTACTAGCATTACCCAGTCCCAAAATGCACTTCAAACACATGCCAAGCTGTTGGCAAAGTCTTACACAGACCAATGACTCAAAACATTAATCACCGTGTATAAATGGAAATTTCACTTTTTTATTTCTCTAGAAGGAAAAAAAAAAAAAATTAAACTAATTATTTGCCAGTGATATGGGCCTGCAAATTTTGGAAGCAGTAAATTAAGAATAATCACAGATTAGATACGTCACAGAATACTTGAGCATCTTGGGTCTCCTTACAGAAAATATTTGCTAGGCCATGAGTTCATTTATGAAAAGATAATGACCCAGGAAATATTTTCCTTAATTGCAACGGAGCCGTTTAAGAAAGTGTCTGGGGAACTAATTAGAAAGGAGTTTCATCTGTACAGAACCTGGCTTTAAACTCAATAAGTGATTTTTAAAGGACTTGCTTGAGATACAGCACAGTTTCGATGCAGCCAGGACTGCTTTCTGAGGAGCAGCAACATTTTGCAGATGTGGAGGTGGGTACGTCTCTGGTCCTCACCTCAGCAGGGAGGTGGCCAACGCTGGCATGCTCCTGCTACGGGGACTTGCTCAGCATGACTCATCAATCCCTTTTCTGTTTCACGACAGCAGATGTGGAAAGCATTCAGAAACATACAGATAGGCGAATAGCTACCTCTACGCTCAAGTGAGATTTTACAAAAACACTCACACATTTGCCAAGAAGCATATAACACCCACTGGCCAATGCAACACGTGCCAGGAAAATACTTCAACCGATAGCATCACATGCTCCCACAGGGTGTCATTGCTTCTTTGTGTTACCTGTACATCCAGAAACTAAACCTCTAAGTTAAAAGGGACAGCTTCATATATATTTGTGAGCATACACACACATATTTGTATTACAGTTCATGAGCCTGCAGATAAATGTGTTTCCATTGGATACAGTAAGTATCCAATGGATGCGTGAACTAACAACACTCCTCTGTTGTGTGAACAATCTCATCGGTTCTTATTGCCAGTTCTTTTTCTTTTATTTTGATGTATCCCTGCTTGCTGTTTTTCCTAAAGACTTGGCTCTTAGTCCCATTTGGTTAAATAATAATATCAGTTTTTAACTTAAAAGGAAATAAAAAGTAATTCTCAAGCTCACATTTTCATTTATAGGTGTAAAAGAAAAAGAAAAAGAAAAAGAAAAAGAAAAAGAAAAAGAAAGAAAACCTATAAAAGAAAATCAAATAATTGACCAGTTATAAGCAACCAGCCTTGTGATGTTTAAACGTACCTCATGACCTCAAAATATATTTAGCACTGAAAGCTGGCATTCTTAAAATTTTATTTTACTGTTTTGAAATGTTTCAAAACAAGAAGAAAATCAATCAGATGTTTACGGAAGAAGAGCGTTACTTAAAAGCATTCACAGTAATAATTTCCACAGTAACAGTTTCCCCAAACAAATGACAACTGGGAGAGGGCTCTGCATTACATCCACTGGGCACTGATGCTGTACTACTACGTGCTATCTCAGCAGCAGGACTGACCTGGGGACACCACGGAAGACTCTTTGGATTTATCAGCTGGTTTGCTAACCCAAATTAGCACTGCTCAGTGTAGTTCATACTCTCTGTGCAAGAGACCTGGGACTTGATGAGCTGGGGCTGCTACAGGCCAGCAGTGAGCTGGATTAGCAGAGCTATCCGTAAAACTTGCTGAGAACGTGCCCACACTCAGCATTTGACCAGCCTTCACAATCGCCTCACTGTATCCTGACCTGCCAAATTAAAATATTCCATTTTGCTACACTTTTAGTAACTTGTGAATGCCTGTGCCATTTATTACGCAAAACTTTGGAACTGATCAAAAAATAGAAAAAAAAAATGCAAACAAACAAAAATAATGCACAAAAAGTCACCACATCTATTGTCTATCTCAGCATTGAAAATAGGATTGATTCATTTTTATGCAAGTCTAGAGTTTCAAAATTAAATAAGTCTGTTTTACAAATTATTTACTTTCTACAAGATCCATTTCCCCTCGAAGCACACTGTGCTTGCCCTCCTAGTGTGAACAGTTTACAGTCTGTGATCAGGCACAGACCTACTTGGCTGGATTTTTTTTCTCTCTCAAAATGGCAATTCTGAGAATCATAAATAACACAGCACAGTTAGTGCAATTTGAGCTTATTCCCAATAAATAAAATTAACTAGTTTTCTATACAGCTTAGCTCTTTCTTTGCCAGCTTAAGACTTTACATTTACTTGCTTCATGTTGCTAGTCACAACCAAATTCTGACATCATAAGTATACTAGGAATAACAGAAATTAATAAATGTAAAGTGAAAAAATGCATAAATCCAAGTGATTACAAATAACCTTCAATCTTCATAGAGTATTTGTAAAAAAAAACACTTCCTGGAATTTAAAGTTAAAAAATTATATTGCCCAGCACACAGTCCAATGTATATCTGCTATACACTGCGCAGCTTTGTTTATCAGAACACTAAAGCGGAAACCTCTTCCTCATTAAGCTCCAAACGATTAGAATACTTAGGGATGCTGGTAAACTTAAGCAGATGACTAGCACGACTGACTTAAAACACAAAGCAGGACAGACTCCTTTGGGGAGTTGCAAAGCAGCACTTTATCACGCCATTCCAATTATCTCCAACACTTACAATAAGCCTCCAGTTATCCCATTTTTGTTACACAAACTCTCAATTTAAGTAGGTCATGGTAAATTTTAAGTCTTGGTCTAAAAACAGCAGGGCAACTGCAGAAATAAAATTGTATATGATATATGGTGGGTTAACACAGATGACCTAATGGCATCTGTTGACCATAAACCCACTGCAACCCTAATGAATGTATAGCTACATCCCCAGTTTCTGTGTTTTAAAAATAAATAGATCATTGCTAACACTTACTGACAAGAAAAAAATGTCATACTGAAATATTAAAATTATAAATAGTCTCTATCGTTCTCCTTGTGTTAGGCACATTTCTCTCTAAGACAAACACTGCTATTCAACAAATCAAGTCACGTTTAGTTTTTAAAAAGTATACATAAAACGAAGAATATGCAGTTGAAGTGTTTGTCTCCAACACATTACTGTGATTCATAGGGATTTTATTAAAAAGAAAATTCCCACAGGTGGGATTTCAGACTTTCAGTCATTTTTCCAGGCTCATCATCTAAGGTCCTAGCGAAACGCTCAAAATAACGTGAGCTCCTGATTAAACCAGGAAGTAAATCTTTATGCATGCAATTAAAGTGTCTGCAAGGGCACATGCAGATGACAGTAATTCATACTCTAAGAAATGGGCTTGTGTATTTGGCAGATTAACTGTTCTGTATTCCATTGCTATGAGGTATGGAAACTGTACTGTGAAACAACCATTACTCATTCCCTCTGCTCTGCGCACGTAGGTCTATCAAAGGCGAGCCAGGCTGGAGAGGGCAGGGGGCGAGCGCTGGAAAGAGAAGAGCCTACGTGTTTCAGATTAATGCTTCCCTTGAATGGCTTCTTTTAGTTAATTTTGCCTACTTTTTAAATTAGCAAGTACAGTAGACCCAGAAGGGAAATATGCAAGGAGAAGAGGGAGAGAGGGGAGGGAGAGGGAAAAAGCCAAAGCAGCCAAAACTCTCCAGCTTGTTCATTAGGGTTTTTGTGTTTGAACATCGGAATGAATCATGTGTCTGTTTTTCATTATTCTCCATATGCAATTGTTGCCTGCTTTGTTCAGTGATTTCTGGCCATTTTGTCATGACTGTGCTTATTTTGTTTTATATATTGTTCTATTACAGAGTGATTGTTGCTTCTACTATGTCTCACTTAGCATTTATGCCACCAACAAAGAGTAATCTTAAAATGAGAAGTTACATCAAAAGGTTTCCCCTGTGAACTCCCTTGCAGCATATATGATTTCTTAATTCATACCAGGCATAAATCCTCGGATAACACTGTTCCTTAGCATGCCAGGAATGTAGCGGGTGTTGTTAGGAATACTGAAGAATGACAATGTCCATTTTTCAAAGTGTTTTTCCTATTTTTCAAACCTAACACTTTTTGCTAACCACCAGCCTATTTTAACTGATCTGCACATTGACACGTGGTATTTGAAATCATTTCTTTGTTATATCTGCTATTTTACATTTTCAGGTCTACTCTGTACCTTGGATAAAACACACATGAGGCTGAAATGGATTTTGAAACCCCCAATCCCATGATTTCTTCCGTCATCTGCTTGAATGTAATCCTCCCCACTGCATAAACAGCACAGGATGATGTGTTCATTTAACAGGATAGCTCGTACTTTGAGAAAGATGAGTGATATCCAAAAGACTGGAATGGAGCAAACAAAATGCCTGCTGTCTGTTTGTTTGCTTGATTTAAAAAATTGGATGTAGGACCCAGTGAATTAGAGACACTTCAACCCACTTTTAACTTCTGGAAAAATCTTAGAACAAATAGTATATAAATCCGTTCACAGGGCCTGAAAGGCTCCAGGTGATGAGAACCACACAGCATTGATTAGCAAGAGTAAATATCACACCACCTCTCCATCTAAACATAGGAAGCTAGTCTTACGGGTAGGTAAGTACTGTATATTCTAATCAAACCTTGGTCGTCTCTCATAACAGGAGCAGATGGGAGAAATACGACCTAGCTAAACCTGCTGTGACATAGGTGCCAAACTGATTGGCACATCCAATTTAAAAATAAAGTTCTCAATGGCTCATTGTTAAACTACCTGGTATACTGAGAAGCTTTCTTCATAAGTCTCTCCAGGTCTGTTATTATTCAGTCTTTTCCAAATTATCTTGTCCAGTGGATTAGAGAAATCATTTATTAACTGTGAAGAGGATACTAAAGAGGTAAGTGCTGCAAGCACTCTGGAGACAAGATTTGAGAATAATCTTGGCAAATTAAGGAGTAGTCAGGAAAAAAATATGATAAAATTCAATACAGACAAATGAAAAGTACTAGCCTTAGGAGGGAATAATCAACAGCACAAAGCAGAACACACAATAAGGAATGCCTGGCTGGCAGCAATGCCTGAGAAGAGAACAACAGAACCAGGGGGCTGCCTGGTTTATCTCTTAGCATAAATCAGCACTGTTGCTCTCACACAACACACTCACAAGCATATCTATATTTTAAATAGATGTAGTTATTCATATGTATAAATAAGCAAACAGAAGAGCCACACAATCACACAAAGGACAAATGAAATAACATCTCCACACTATCTAAAATGGTCAGATTCAGGCTGTCTGACATTCTGTGCCCAGCTCTAAGGACTTCAGGTTAGAAGTGAACTAATTAAGAGAGCTCAGTGAAGTGCAATATAATCAGAAACTTAAAACAGATTGCCTCTAAGGAAGGAGTGAAAGGTCCAGTGTATAATCTAAAGAAAAGATAAGACAGATGCATAGCAGTCTTCAAATGTATGCTTGCTGCAAAGAGGAAAGGAATAAACCATTCGGCGTATCCACTGGGGATAAGAAAAGAAGCACTAGGCTTAAATTGCATAAAGGGAGATTTGGGTTAGACATTAGGAAACACTATTACAGTGAGGACAGCAAGCACTATCACAGCTTGCCTGCGGAGCTGGTGGAGCCTCCAATGTTGGGAGCCTTCGGGCAGGGGTGAGTCAAACATCCGTCAGGCTGGCCTGGGCAGCGCTGATCCTGGCCCCGGGCAGAGAACAGGCCAGATGACCTCCTCACGTCCCTTGCAGTTCTGATGTCTGTCAGGCTACATATATTTTTTTTTCCAGTAGCCTCACCAAAGAGGAAGGAAATTGTAGCCAGCATTTAAAGAAGCAAAACATCTATTCTTTTTATGCCATGAAGCATTCTGTTAATAAATCCAATTATGTTTATGATCTTTTAATGGCACCACTTATGTCATAAAGATCCGTCTTCACAAATACAAATAAATATCTCTCTCTGCCCAACAGTGTAATAACACAGCATGAAAGCATACTTTTACAAAATTCTCAGTGTCACATAGCTCCAACTACCACAATATCAAAACCATCTACAATATAAAGAATACCAAACCAAGGTATTTGTCTTTCACAAAATTTTACCATTCATATTCTTCACAATCTTTTCACTTCATACTTTTGTGTTTTGCAAGTAAATCCATGCCTTTCCTGGTTTACCACAGGCAATGGGAATGGGAAGAAGTTTAGATCGCACAATACCATGTTTGTGGGAGTGGTTACCAGTCAAATATGCATCAGGAAAAAAAAATGAAGGAGCGTCATCTAGCCATCATCACCAAATCAGCCTTTAGGCACCCAGCTGAAGCATCTACGATGAGAGCATTGTGATCCCACACAACCAAGATCAGTAGAGGCAAATACATTTCTCCCTTCCACAGACTTCATTGAACTGTTCCAGTTCAAATCCAACTCCATCTGCCTGATTTGTGTTGCCACTTCAGATGGACAACTTTAAGTCAAAAGATAAAAAATGATGAAGTCAACACATGAAAGAAGAGAGAACACCTCGGCCTTGCATCGCAGTGGAAAGGCAGTAATAGGACCTGTATGTCCCTGTTTCCAAATAAAGATCTTAGCTGCAGTGTAAGAGTGAAGACTGGCCCAGGGTTACCCCAACCTACCTGACTGCAGACTTGCTATATCTTATTCCTCACATCAGCAGCTCAGATCTTCCAGCTCCCCTAGTCCTAAGCTCCAGCTCCTTCCTGACCCAGGATCCCATCCCCAACCACTCCTGCCCCAAAGCCCTTCCTAGCTGGAGCCCAAGCTCCAGCTCAGGGCAGCACTCTTCCTTGTTGTCAAACGAGCTTAGAGACCTTTTGATACCCTCAGCCCCTCTGTAGCTTCATCACGCTGCTAGTCCTCCTCTCTCTACAGGTCCCCATATTGCACCCTGTCTCCATAACCCAAACCTCCTGGCCACGCAGCCAGCAGCAGGTACATCCATCTCCTCCCAGCTCAGAAACTGAAGCGCTTGCCTCTGCGGCCCCCCATGGTGGGCTACCTGCACTTGGCCTAGCCCATCCTCCCATATGGGTATTCCATACATCCCCATCAAACAATTTAAAAATAAAAAAAAACAAAATAAAACAAACAAAAAAAAAACCACAACCAAATCTGATGCCTGGCATGATTTTCAAAAACTAGGAACAGAGTGTTGTTATGAAAAATCTGTTTGCACAGTGCACCAAGGAAAGGAAAAGCACATCCAGGCAAAAGCAAATGCATGGCCGTGCTACTTCTGATGATGGCTCGTGACCTATCAGGAAGGTTGAGTTTTTTACCACTAAAACTGCAATTTTCCAACATACTTATCTCGTGTAGCTAATGAATGCTGTTGCTGGCAGGCAACAGGTAAAGACACACAGTTCTACAAACATCAAGGACATCCTTGGTACAGCTAGTAGGATTTTGCACCTTCTCACAATTCGCCCAAATGTCTTACTCTGCTGCTTATCTTCAGATCCTATCTTGCCACCAGTGAGGTATTTTGGTATGCAGTGTTTTTACTAACTCATATAGAAATGAGTTAGCCCAGAATGTGCATCTTATGAGAATAATCCACTTCAGTATATCCTATTACTCTGACAGGATTCTGTATATCACTAGTATGAAGTTACAGACAGTTGAAAGCAGAGGTCTCCTCCACACACTTGATTGCTTTTCAGACTGGTAAATGAATAACAGTTCCAGCCCTGAGATAATTCTATACATGTTAGCTGATACTTAACTATGCAGATTTAGCTATGCATACACATATACACATATCAAATACAAATACGTATTTCACTGAAAAGTCTTCAAATACATTAGCAACAAAAATTAAGAATGTAAAACTAGAAGATGAATTGTTTTTATATCCTGGAATTGCAACTGCTGGATCTATCTGTGTCACAAAGAATATTTTCTTGTTTATAGGTCAAGACTTCACAGAAATAGAAAAATTAAACCAGGTTTTGCTTGAGAAATTTTTCCCAAAGGTTCTTCATTTTTATATAGGAAGTCAATTTGCATCACTGATGATATCATTCAAATCAGATGGCACTATGTGGTTAGAAGGTAATTTACTTTTCTGCTGAAGCAATTTGATACTTGTTCTGATTTGTGATTTTCATTTTGTTTGTTAATGAAAAAAATTAATGAGCGATGTTACTGGAAACACAACTCAAAGCTTTGGCATTATTAAATACGTTTGCAATATACCGTACATTATGTTGATTGCACAGTTGGAGCAAAAGCCTTGGCAGTCAAGGCATCAGTCAATCATTCAAACAGACAATGAACTCACAGGACGGACTTTTTGCACGTACCTTTGCACTGATTTGTGTTTTTGTCAAGAATTGCCTTTGTCGATACAATTTTCCCATACCTAAAGAGAAAACAAAAACCAGAAATACATGTTATTGTATTTTAATAACATACATCATAATTTTTGTGCACATATAATACATATCCAAGAAAGAGATCTAGTGCTCTTGAAGAATGCCTGATACTCCTGGAGAGGTTCCTACTGCTCCTGCAGTTCAACAAA
Source organism: Alectura lathami (assembly GCA_013399715.1). Lineage (NCBI taxonomy): Eukaryota > Metazoa > Chordata > Aves > Galliformes > Megapodiidae > Alectura > Alectura lathami. The sequence continues at coordinate 216,108 of VXAV01004305.1, forward strand.
CACCTGCAGAGTTCATCTGAAACCACAGCTCCTTTGCCACAGCCTGTCCACCTCTGGCCACTGCACCTTACTGACAGCATAAATGCCAAATACAGCGCAGACTGTACGTTATCAGCACTACTGAAGATATTTCTTTGGTTAAGTTAATTAGCCTTGCTTAAAAACATTTCCATTTCTAACTGCCAAACAAGATTAACAGCAATGAAGGAGGCACTGTCATTTATTTACACACCCGCACATGCATATACACTTTTAACTTCTGTTTCTGGTAAACAGAAGCTCTTGAGGTTTATACATATCTAGCAGTTATTTCCAAGACGGATACGAAACCTCCCATAGGCATCACAGCACTCACTGCAACTTGATAGACGGAGCAGGGTTAAGAGGGAATTTGGGCAGCTACAACTTGTTGCATTAAGCAATTAAATGCTAAAGCAGCTATCTCTCTTTACCTTACAGAGAGTTAAACTAAAGATGCAGATTTAATGGTCACTGTCACTAAGCCTGGGTGAAAGATCACAGAAGAGGGCCATTTATGCTGAATATAGCACTTTAGGAGAAAAAGAATATTAATTTTATTCCTCAAGCCGCTGACATGTCTTATCCCTGCTTCACCGAAGAAAACTTCCTCCAAAATGTCCCTTGCCAGATTTTTATTTCTTTTTTAACGGTTAGAGCGACTCTAAGAGATCAGGCTTTCATTTGGAAGATTTTTTCCATGAAACAAAACAAAAATGAAGGACACATTACTATAAAGGGCAAAAATAAAATTGCATCTTCTAATGGTAAAACAAAGCAGTAGATCGGTCCTTTTCCGCAGGTGAAATCAGCAGCACACTGACTGTAAACCACCAAAGTGTGGTGGAACAATTTTTATTCAATTAATGTTTAGTAACAGCAATATAAATTCAGCATTAGTAACTTCTACCTAAAGTCCAGAAACCAGGATATGGAAATCTTGCTGCAATTCCCTTCTCTGACTCAGGAGGAAACACGTCTACTACCACACAGAAGAGAACTCTAAGGGCAACTAGAGCACTGTACTGAATGCTCTCAGTCCTAAAACTCTATAAATATATGCAGAAAATCAGGAAAAAAATAAAAAGGAAAAAAAAAACGGTATCAAAAATAATAAAAAAAAAAGACAAAGAAAAAAGAAAGGAATAAAGAAAAAAAAAATAAAAGAATAGAAAGAAGGTAATAAATCACAGGTAACCAAAGAGGGTACTATTGTACCAGCATTTAAGGAGGAAAAGGGACCTTTGAGTTTCAGTTAGGGACTCCGTGAACACTTAAATATCTCATGAAAGAGGAGCAGTACAAACAAGAAAGGCTGGGAACAGCCTACCGAAACTATACCTTGCTGCCATTAAAGAAGATTTGAGGTAATTTTGCGCCTGAAAGACAAAGGTCTCAGCTGAAGTCTCCACATAGGAGGTGATATGTTACCATTCAGCTTTAGATAAAGGATCTCTTTCTCTCTTTACCCTGTTTTTGTGACTGTTGCAAAGTGAAACTTTCAATTTTCACTGCTTTTCCTTTCTCCAAGAATGAGCAAAAGCATTTATATCCATCTGCCTTCCATTTTATGCAGAAAAAACATGCTTATCTTTGCTTTATTTTGACTGAAACCACTCTGAAGGAGGGCAAGCTGACCTAAAAACATTAACAGATTGTGCAAACTACGTTGAGCCCCAGTTTAGCTATCTTTTAGGAGCAAGGGAAAGGGAAAAGGGAAAACAGGAAAGGACCTTCTGCCTTCTCCCCTTGCCCTTTTTTTTTTTTCCTTCTATCTCTGAGAGCAGGCAGAATCCAACCAACGCGTACCCCACCACAATGGGTACATGGGCAGGCAGCTGTGGGTCTATTTTGCCATAGCTGGCTTCACTGTGAGAGCTTACATAACAGGTTTAATGTTAACAGTTAAAGCTTTGCTAACCTCAGGTGTTTTCAGAATTTGGGCCTTTATACTCACTTAGGTTCCACTTAGTTTTACAGTTCTTCATGGTAGTACCTGGAGTTGACTTTGGCCTCAAAGATGTTGGAGCACGTATCTTATGCAAGCACAGCCAAATTCTCTGCCACTGTGATTTATGGTTGCTCAGTAGGCCAGCTTACCCAACAGGAAATTTGGCCCTTGCAGTGCATCTTCATTTATTTGATTTATTTAGATTTAAAGTCAAACACATGAAAAACATGCACAAGCACGCCTATCTTGTACAGCTAAGGGCTTCTGACAGATATATGGAAAAAGAATCCAACAAAAATCAGTGGCTAACCCACAACAACCTCAAATAAAACACAACCCCTACCTAAACTTCCGCCAACAAAAACTAACACCCAGCCTCCATTTCAGTTCAGCCACTCCTAATGAATTGATATGTTGTTTCATCCAAGTCATGTGAGAGCTCAAAGTTAACATTTCTTGCCAGCAGACAGACATTTGTGGTTCCACTGCTTTTATTACAGCTTTCCCAGAGTTACTTGCTGCATACTGTGATTCTGCAAACAATTACACCAGAGATTTCATTTACAGAAGTAATCCTGTTTAGTCCAGAAGGTTCCTCCAGCACGTACAGCTACATGCACACCATTTCTGTGTTTGCAAAAACAAGCATCTAAGTACTGAGAGGTGCCACAACAACAAATACATTATAGGCAATTAGCCATATGCAGCCGATTAAATCAATCACTATAAACCCTGAGCTCTTCCACAATAAAGTCATTGGAATTCATTTGGATACTGTTTTCCTAAATATTTCAAGTAATTATTTTACAGTAATTGGAACATCAGTTCTGATGAAGAACGTTAGCTTGTGTGCTGCATGAAATCAGGAACATATTTTGTTCCTATAGATGTCATATTTCTTTCTTGCACACACAGAGAGTAGTATCAAGTTAAGTCTCACCTCCAAAGCTGATGGCATCCCATTTATGTGAGCTTTAACTGAGATTTCTTCCACGTGGAAGTACCAAAAATGTATTCTTCAGTGAGAATGCCCACAGAAATAAACGAATAAACTGTATCACAAGAGACAGCTTCTTGCTTTCTGATATTTAAATGGAAACCACTACAAAGTCCAACAGCCTGCACCTCCGCTTTATGAATGATACCATTAACGTAAACAATACTAGGCATGGTTTGCATGTCATGAGAAAACATGAGCCTTATTTAATTTCCTCCTAAGTTATGGTGCATAGAGGTATTTTTTCAAACATTTTGAAAAGAAAAATTCTAGCCAGAAAAAGATAGCTGCAGAGTTGCATTCATTTCAATGCCTTAAGGCCAACGTTCTGACGTGTTGACTGTATCAAGGATAACCTACTGCATCACAGTATCCAAGGGGAAAGATGTTACCAATCTGTGAGACAACTGCCTCTAGGATGTGTCCACTGAATATCTGAACCAAAATTCTTCTTCAACAGATTTCCAGACAGACAGCACGTTGGGTTTTCATTACATTCTTCCCCAAGTGGTATTTAAATGTGTAGTTAAGAACAAATAAAATTGTTTCCATCCTTTTATTTAAAAAAAAAAAACACCTCTTAATCCCCTGTACCCAATAATGTTTCCACGTTTTTTGCATTTAATATTTTTTATATAAAACCGGTCATCAGGTGGCTGAAAGATCTTCCATATCATGGGCAACTGCGTACACTAGGACTTCAGCGCATTAAAGAAAGACCTGTGCAGTGAATTTGTGACTAGTTGTCTTCATTGTTGCTCATAATGTATAAGGACTGGCAAGAAAATTCCAAGTTGGATAATTCAAAAACTGCAGGTGCGGATACTTGCCCAGATGGAGAAAGTTACTTGTGGAACCACAGAACGTGCTGATGTGCCACAGAGTGCATCTCTACAGAAAGCTATTAGACAACCTCTAGGCCGGTATGTCTGTCAAAAAAACTTAACACGAAGGCACACATGTGGCCCTGGAAGCCACATAACGCTAGAAACTGGGAGAGGGTATCAGTGAAGCATCACTACACATAGTCCTCCAAGACCCCCATCCAGCTGTACCCCCATTTTCCAGCTCCTCAGGAGGCTCCGGGAAGATGCAAACAATAAACCCTTAATGCACATCAGAGCTTCAGTACAAATAGATCACGTCAAGAGCTTGCAAGCAGACGGTCGATCAGCACTTACACTGCAGACAAAGCCGACCACTCATTCCTGGGAAGTTATCTGATAACTGCTGTTAAATTGAGATATTCCTGGAGGAAGCACTTCAGCTGTAAGTGATACCACTTGCAAGATGCAAGAACCTCTCCGTTCACCAGCACAGATCCGAAACTGATGGGATTTTGCTATCTCAGAGCACACAAGTGATTAAGGCCATTTCTGTTTCTGCCAGGGATGCAGGGGAAGGTGAGTGTGTGACCACAGTTAGGAGAAAAGTGAGACTCAGCCAGAGATAGGTTCAGGGTGGAGGAACCAAGCACCATGCAGCTTGCTCCTGGCAGGAGACGAGGCAAGATGGGAAGCCTGCGGAGGGACTGCTGTCACCAAGAGCCATGGGGTAGAAGAAGGGATTTCCTGGGAGGCCAGACTGGCCAGACCGCTCAAGTTTTTTACTTTTTTTCATGTTGTTAAAGAAAATAAATGCATGTGGGAGAAGCACTTCTTATTCTGTCCTTCAGGCCAGTTTTCACGCTGGCCATGGCTGGTCCTGGAAGACAATTGGACCGGACAAGCCAAGTCCCTCACTCAGCTTGGTAACACCAGTATGCTGCCCTTCTTGTTCATCCAAACAGGGCACCAGGTCACAGGCACCTACTAAACACAGCTTTTACCCCATTCCAGTTATCACCTGTGTGTTTTAAATACATATGAAACTTGGGATTTCAACTCGAGTAACCTCTGCACAGAGTTTTCCCTTGCTTAGTTAAACCAACAGAGCTGCCATGTGATTTCCAAGTTGAAATCTTAGTAATTACAGCACTAGCATTAGGCTTCACCCAAGGACTCACGTGTTGCTCAGAGCACAATCCACCTAGCTGAAAACAGCACGTGTTTCTATGCATTTAGGTAATAATATATGCATTTATCTCTGGAACTTTTATACTGGGATGGATTTGACCAGCAGTAATTGGATTTAGATAAGAAACTCTGAGGCTCTTTCATTCGTGTGAATTAATATATAAATAGTGCAACTGGGTTTCTTCTGCTTAAAAGCAGACTCTATTAGGAAAATCATGGATTTCTGGAATAAATAAATAAATAAATAGAAAGCCCACATTATGAAAGCCTAAAATACAGAAAGAATGGCTACTGGTTTTCTTAAAAATGACTTATTCCTGTAATGCTCTCCCACACACATCTAAGACATCTAAATGCACACAGAAGGGAAATTCACTCAGAAAAAGTTCTGATTTGCATTATCATTTCTGAGCATTTTAGCTACTGCATGACATTTTCAATACATATATTTTTTTTTTCTCTAGAATATGCTACCCGTTAACAGAGACTGGGCTGGCTTGTGGTTTTCTGCATGCTATATTTAATTAAGAAGAAAAAAAAAAAAAAGAGGGAGGTGGAAAGTTAAAACCAACTCTCTTTTTATTCACACAGACTTGAAACAACTAAATTCGTACAATTCAGATCACATATTTTCATTGACCAGCACATGGCTTAGGAGATAAACAGAGGATGGTGGTTGCAGGGAGCCCGTGGTGTACTGGATTAACAAGACTGTACTTCTGCCCAAGAAAGTAAGAGTTTAACCCTTGCCTTCTCCACTTATTTCAGTCTGGGTCTTCGGTTTACAAAATCACATTCTTTTGCTGACTATAATACAAGTTACTACAGCAATTTAGAGTAACAACTTGTCCGAGTTGCAAAAATGTCACTGAAAAAGAGGTGTCTCTTAAATCCTTTGCTTGTGCATCTAAAATGGCACTGGACTTTCAGAAGGGCTCCCAAGTCCTTAGTATTGAATTCTGTAAGGGTTGGAGTTGCCCAGCAATTTTGAAACATAGGCTGTGTACTTCTGCTCTTAACAAGAGTTAGGTGCCCAGTTTTAAGCAGGAAGTAATGAATATTGTAGCATCTATGAGAAGTAAATTTCCTCTAATACCAGTGATCCTTTGATGCTCTATTTTCAATTAATATGGAAAACTTAGTAGTTAGAGCAGTTTAATTCTTGTAAAATTTCAACAACTTAGAATGTAGAATACTGCAAATAAACCTCATAAAAATGTATAGAAATACCAAAAATCATAACATCCCTCTACTCTTAAAATGTTGGCTTTTCTTTCAAGTGTCCCTAGAAAATACTGCTAGTAAAGTGCAGGAAAACATCTTCACTAAAATGATGCATACGTCTTACATTCAAGTTAGAAAAATATTTACAAGACAATACAGATATTTACAAAGAAACACAGTGTCATATTCAAACTAATCTGCCTTCATATTCTTTAACATTGTATGCACATTCACATCTGGAAAAATAATCTCATATGAAAGTGTACAGGCTCTGAAGACTTACTGTAATTGTTTTCAGTACTTGAGAAATTAACTAGCTTCAATAGAAGTTAAAATAAAAGAAATTTAAACTGACACTAAATTTCTGGAAATATAAAGAACTTACACTTCTTACAGGTCTGAAAGTTCACCACTTAGGTAGTTCAAATGTATCGTTTCCTATAGTCTTGTTCCTTTTCTTGCCAAACTATACTTTTTTTTTTTTTTCTTTTTTTTTGCCTGCATGTAAATAAATTAAGTGGCTTGATCCAATGCTTTCAGAAATCAAAGGCAGTTTTTTTCATGGCCTTCAGTAGGTACAAGCTCAAATCCTATTCACAGTGCTTATAATAAGGCTGCAGATTTGTCACACTGTTGATACCCTGGACAGAATAAAATGCCACTTACTGAAGTGGCACCCCCCATAAAAGTCCGACATTTTACAGTGTTTCTTCTTCACAGTTTGTTTCATGCAAGACACTTGGCTCTTACTTGCAGTTTTAATTCTAAACACTGTTTATTCTGAATTAGCGCTATATATTATATTCATATTACATCTGTATGTTTGAATATTGAAGCTATTTAAGACTATTTAAACATGATTACATTATTGTATATTGTATTTAAATTATAACTCTGACATTTATATTTTTGCTTTGATAGAAAGCTATGTTTTTCCTTTGCAGTTCTGCCATGACAAATAACCAGTGTTAATAATTAATTAGCAAAATATTTTACAGTTGCTAAATTAAGTATGGAAAACAAAATTCATGCACAAATTAATAACTGTGATTTCATGCAGAACACTTCAGTCCTTTTTCTGGGCCATCATTAAATCTTCAACTACTAATTATTCCGTATTTGCAAGAATTCAGATGTCTTAAAAAAAATAAAACGCAACTGTTGTTTGCAGACACTCATCAGTGGCGTTAAATTTTCTGTATAATAAGATGCATTATGTGGAAGACAGCTTAGGGATCTGAAGCCCTTCACAGGACAAGATGAGCTTTACTGTAGCCTGTCACAAATGATAACGCCAGGCATTTTCAAAACATAGGAGGAAAGAAAGCAATCTTTTCTACTGTTAAGACATCACTCATTGGCACTGGAAGAAAAAAAAAAAAGCAGATCTTCAAACCTGAAGAATCTCCTTTATCCAACAATTTAATTACCTCAGATATTGTAAAACTAACCCACTCCCCCCCAACGTATAATTCTTACGTGTAGAATGTATTTACTTTGTATGTTCTTGCCCGCTGGGGTGTCTTGTATCCGATTTCTCATTCACAATGTTGCTTACTTACGGAGGATTCATTGTTAAATTACAGTTGGTATGAACCAGCATGCCAGCATACCATGATATTAATCTCTAAAGTATTCAATCATTTAACAATAGTCTCATTATTCAAGGGAACTCTGAGTGCCTAGTTTGTGCAGATTTTCTGACATTTCACTAAAACAATTTGCTCTTAATAGAATTATATGACTGCAACATACTGTAAATATATATATATATATAT
>VXAV01004305.1:224907-239707 GCA_013399715.1 Alectura lathami
TTTTTGGTGTGGAAAGTCCTCCCTACAGCCCCAATACAGTAAACAACCTTACACAGGGCATGTAAGTGCATGTTTCCAGTTAGCAAGCGCTTTCCTCTGCTACATGCAAGGCCTGGAACAACTATGGTAATTAATTCTAAGAAGACAAATCTGTTCTTGCTGGTAACTTACCACAACTGCTAGGCAAGAGTCCCAGAGCAGGAATTCTCCAAAAACTTCTCTTGTGTGATTGCTTTGTCAAAAAATAAAATTTAAAGTAGACAAAGCTGCTCCTCAGCATGCTACATGTAGAACTTATGAAGGATATTAATTTTTCATGTTTTCAAAATGCTTAAGAAACCTGCAAGTAAATGTTACATTAAGTGAAGTCACCTGTTATAAAAATGCATTTATAGGCTTAAAAATGTCTATTATATAAAGAGGTCTTCATTCTTTATTGCTCAAAGAAAAATGGACATAATTCAATGCCTTAGCCTTACCGTGTCAGCCTGTAATCATTGTTGAAGAGCAAGACCTTGTTAAAACTGCACTTTAGACCATCTCTTGGCTTCTAGTAATGTGATGCCAACATTCTGAGTCCAATGGGCTACCCTAATTTACAATGACAGGTCAGCTGACTATTACCTTCTGTCTTTGAATGTTGAAGATCTACTTCAGATAACATCAAGGGTCAGGGAATAGGGAGTAATTAGCACATCTGTAGCTCTCTGCTAATGAGTCAGCACTTTAGAGAGCCAATGAGCTTAAGATAAAAAAAATATAATGGCCTCGGCCTCAAGTTGCACCAGGGGAGGTTCAGGTTGAATGTTAGGAGAAATTTCTTCTCAGAAAGAGTGGTCAGGCATTGGAACAGGCTGCCCAGGGAGGTGGTGGAGTCTCCTTCCCTGCAGGTGTTCAAGAAATGTGTAGACGTGGCACTTAGGAACATGGTTTAGTGGGCATGGTGGTGTTGGGTTGGCGGTTGGACTAGATGGTCTTAGAGGTCTTTTCCAACCTTAATGATTCTGTCATTCTATGAAAATGTTACAGTCAACCTAGAACTACTCACTCAGGCTTTGTGCCAGCTTCTCTTACTGGACGCCTTGGCCACGAGCCTCCTACAGAAGAAATGCCAATGATGGCAACTGCTGTGCTCTGCTGTGGTTCAGCTCATTCCCACAAACAGCCAACATGGGCAGGAAGAGGCTAGTTAAACCATGGGATTCACTCAGTACATACACTCTTTATATACTTTGGTCTTTAAAAGGGCACTTGGTTGGTCCTGCCTGGATGGAGACTATGAAGAAAGATGTGCTATGTAACCAATCCATACATAGGTAAATCCAGAGGAGGAATGAGAATTTAAATATTTTACAATTTAAAATATTTTACAAATCTGCTGGGAAATTTTACTCCAGTAACAGAAGGACTCCCTGAAAAATACAATAAGCACATTTTGAAATTTGACCAGCAGCACTGAGTTTGGAAGCAAATTATCTTCAGTCAGGTTTGGGAGATTTTAGATGCCTTCAAATAAACTAATTGAATAAAATATAATCCTCAATCCATATAAAGGCACACACGAAGAACTGAGACCTCATTCTGAGTATTGAACATAATCTGTGACAATGAGAATGGTGATTCACTGAGACAAACTCACGATTCTTCCTGTAACTGGCCAAGGAGTACAGCACCGACACTTCCTGTTGCTCACTAATACATCAACAAGCTATTAAATTAACTTTTGGTATTAAAAAACAACTAAGAAATAAATACATTTGAGACATCCTTTTCCTTTTTATATATATTGCAAGCCTTCGTGATAGACTCAGGATGTATTTTCAAGCCCCTCTTTATAGAAACAATGGAGAGAAACCTATGTTTTTTAAAAATTGAAAGCTGAGATTCCCATCTTATCACATGCCTTAGGATCTAAGGGTTTAAGAAACAAATATCGTGCACCTTGCAATAAACTTCTGAGGGTTGGCAACACCAAGGGCAACATCTTCATCAAATATTAGTGAACAACCTCAGCTAAGGAAAAAACACTGCTTGGCAGCTGCATGTTTTGGGTCCCAGAAAACACCCAAAACACTGGGAAAAAAAAAAAAAAAAAGATAATAAACAAATCCACCCTGCATTTTATTCCCAGCTTTATAAAAAGAGCTGCCGGATTTAAAGATTTATTAAAACCCCATTGCTGATACCACTCACTTTACTGCTGCTGTCATCCAGATAAATGGCAAGTATCTTCTATATGGATAAATAATATTTCAGCAACCAAAACATAATCTTCCAAATGTGCTGTGTTTAAAAACGAATACCACAAAATTTACAATGATCACCTGTAGTGGCAAGATGCAGATTGCTTTTAGTACAGGCCATCAGAAGTAAAAAAGCAGAAAAACAATGCAAAAGAGACATACAGTCAATCTTCATGGAGTCAGAGACACGTTCTGCAAGAAAGAGACTTACAACCTAGAAATGTTTATAAATATGAATAAATTAACTCATACTCTGAACAGTTTTCAATGCACACAATGGCCAACTCCTCTAAACCAAGCATTTACAATATAAGGCCATGTATTTCCTCATCCCTTAAACATCTCACTCTTCAACAGTGTTTGCACTCATTCCTCCCACTTCCTTTCCCCTTTCTGCTGTTCTCAAAGGACCAACATCTTGAACAAGAAGCTAAAGCAAAACAAAAGGTCTGCTACAGCTATTCATTTCCTAGATGCCTCTGCCCTCCGCTTTCTTTGGGTTTGTTCCAGAGACCGCTGAGATCAAGGGAAAGACCTATGGGCTTCCCCTCTTCTGCAATTTCTGAAAACCATTAAATGTTACACTACATGCAACATTCCATTTTGTAAGACAATTTTTGTAATTCAGACTTAGGCTTCTTTTTGATTCCCATATTCTTAGGACAACAGCTCCTTTGTTCGAGCTTCCATGTTTATGGGAATGTTACCTTATCTCTGGTTTAGCCTTTAATATTGAGCAGAGTCAGAAAAGAATCATCCTCTTGTCTGAGATTTAAAGATTTATGTCTGCTTACATTTTTAAGATGCATACACATAAATACATAAACACACAAACAAGTCTAAGTAAATTTACTAGAGCAGTTCTCCAAATGATTATATTTAACACCAGCTACGGTTTAGTTCCCTTATCTCCCCTCTGATTTATTTTTTTCAAAATCTATTATGAGAGCAAAACAGCAGCATCCTAGGGAAAACAAGCTTTCTTTAGCTTGGGAAGAGCAAGGCTTAAGTAGCAGAAAACCAGTAGAAAAGAAGAGGGTGAAGCAAACCATTAGTGTTAGAGAGTGGGGAAGGACTTCCATAGCCATTAGGCCACCCATACCTGAGAGACACCCAGTGCCACAGCCAGGCTCTGTGATTTAGAGAGGAAAAAAAAATCTGAAAGAGTGGAATCTGACAGAAGAGAACATTCCTGCTTTGACGTCCCAAGCACACACACGGACACGGTGAGTGACACAAGGACCTGTCCACACCATAGTCACACCAGTCCTGCCGGAGAGCATGGAGCAACCTCGGCAAGCTTTAACTTAGGCTTAGGTCTCATTGCGTGGCTCTAAAACACAGAAGCATCTGCAGTACAGATGCTCCTTCAGGAAGAGAAGCGGACAGTACTGTTCACATCTCCATCAGTTCTGCATATTTATGCTCCACCTAAAAGTAGTGCTTCAAAAAGGAATCACCATTTGCCTAAACCCCAGGCAGCCCTGTCCCCAACCTCTCCTTCGTCTCCCATCCCACAGATTCTCCAGATGGCCATTCTCTCTCCTACCTTTATGATCAGCATGTTTCAGATCCGAACCACTTTGACAGCAAAAAAAAAAAAATCCACCTTGCACAGAAAGCCTTTTGAGCCTTCCCTCACTTTTGAAGTCTTTGTATTTTTTAATCTCTACTCTGCCAATTTTGTCTCCCCTTCCTCCCCTCCCCTTCAGTGGAAATTTTCTACTCTTTACAAGCCCTGCTCTCTGCAGAAAATTGATTTCCCCTAGGATACAGCCATCCTACTGTTCTATGCATGGTCATTAATGACTGTCCTGTTTGCAACAGAGACGGTGGCACTCCTCCCCAGCTCCTCAGCACAGAAAGTGCACAGTGGGAAAAATCAGAACTACCCCGGAGTTTAACCATACCAAGAGCACCTCATCCCCAGAAAGTACCATACATAACCTCCAAATGAGCTACTGAGAGGAAAATAACTCTTGTTAGTTTCCGTTTCTCTGTACTTTCTTGGCACTAGATTAAAATTGTTAAATCTCCCCCAGATAACAACCATCATGTGGTTTCCTCTCCCCCTGAACCATGCAGCAATAAACTCCAAACCAAGACACATCAGCACTGCAGTGAATAGTGCGACTGCAGCTCACATCGGTTTTACCTGGGCACCGGTATGAGAGAGTATGCAAGGGCAGAAAAAAAAGTCAGCACAGCCTTCAAAATCTGCCTGAAAATGTGAGAAAACATCTGGGTGCTGCACCTTTGCTGTTTTAGCTGCTTTGCAAGCAGTGAATCTGCTGGCTCTACCATCTCTGGGAGATCTGCGGTCTCACCTTTGATTGCAGTGAAGCCTCATCCTTGGAGTGACAGACACTTCTCCCCTTGGCACTTGATTAACTGTTGTGCCAATAGGTGAAATAAAACAATTTTACTCACAAAACAGCTTATGCCTTCTCTATAAATACCTTGTGGCTAAACTGCAAATTGACTCCCTGCCTCTTCCTTGACCCATGGGAACCTTGTAAGCAATTCCCCCTGTCCCTGCTGGTACAGACAGGAGGACCAGAAGCAGTAAGGAAGAGGATGGGAGTACTTGACATCTTATCCTCATACATTTCCAACTGAGGAATTTTTAGGTGACGAAAATAATCTTACTTACCAAGTTGTTTTACAAGTTTCAGCAAGACTAGAAAAGTGGAAAAAGATGAACAAGCCCCAAAGACAATTTTTTATAATTTTTATTTTATTTTATTTGTGGATAATTGAGCTTCATTCCAGTGATTTTACCTTATTAGAGCAGTGTCTTGAAATCAAAAGGTAAATCAAAAAACAACAACATTTTTTCTTGTTATTGTTGAACAACAACAGTACCAGCAACAAAAGCCCTCTCAGAGGTGAAAACAACAGCTTAAAGCAATCCCTGAAAATTTGTTCTGAAATCAGGAGGGGGTCTTAGCTACCAAAGATAAATTTGGTCTGAAAAAAGTCAACACAGCCTGGTGCAGCACTTCAGTATTACTGGGGAGGGAGTTAAACTGCCCAAGCCAAGAAATCCACATGTAAAGCTCACATTGCCCAGCTATGCTCTGTAAATTGTGCCAGAATTTCTTTATATAATTCTCACTTACACTGGCTGGTGCTAGCCAAGGAAATCCTCCCCAGCCGAGAGGGACGATCCCCCTGCTCCAGGTTCCACAAAATCACGTGCTCTATGGAAATTTCCAAATGCTTCAGCACCACATGGGTGAGTTCAGGATAAAGTTTCAAGCCTGAACTTTATAATTTCCTGTCCTTTGCTAGTCTGCACAGCTCTGTAATGTTGCATTAATATCATTTTTATCTGTGTGATCAAATTACCCGTCACTATCTATGCCAGCATTAGTGGATCTCTGCGTAACAGGAGAGTGGGCTGTGCTGTGCACACTGTTACCAAAGCCCACGAAGAGGACCAGCTGCAGACCTCCCGACAGCAGGACAGCATGAGCTCTTGGCTGCTGGCACATGGCCTGACCACGGGCTCGCCTTTATGCCCCACAACACAGCCCGCTGCGGCAGCAGCCTGGCCAGAAGAGCAGTGTCCAGCCCTGGGAATCTGCTGACAGCGCCGGGACCCCACCTGCAGGCTCAGCATCCCGAGCCCTGCGCGGTGCTGCCAGGACTTGGCACGGCAACGCGATAGAGATGTATTGACTTGGTGACACCTCGGCTCCAGGTGCAGCAAAGGGCTGCTGAATGCTCCGCTGAGAGCGGCGCTGGCGACAGCTACTAACGAGTGGTGCAGTCCTTAAGAAATCCCCCTCAGAAGTCTTTGCAGAGAGATTGTAATGCCAAGTGTGCGTTAGCTGTAGTGGTCCTAGGGCAAGGGATTTAACGGGAGTGTTCTCATCAGCACACTTGCACCACTAACCAGTGGTTAATAAACAAATGATGAGCTTGACTACCAGGCAGAAATATCTATATTTAAAGGTGGATCACACTGGGGAAAGAAAATGGGGCAGGGGGAAAGAGGTAAAAGAAACAGGGAGGACGAGGAATTCTGTTCCACGTAGGTGGTTCCCAGAGCCACCATGTGAACCATGCATCAGGGACATGGGAGGGACAAAGGACCTGCTCTCACTATTAAGAGAACTCCTTGCTTCTTTATGTCAAAGTGCATTAAAAACTACCAAACAAATGCAGAAACCTAACAGGAACTAACAACAGCAAATCCATGTTTCAGCAACCAGGTCTTTCTTACCACCTACTGAAAACATAGAAGAAACAACTGCAGGTCCTTAAAGTGCTGACGGTATTTCACAGCTGTATCTTTATAGTTTGTCTCCCCCATCTTTAATCCAATTCTTGTATTACGTAACAAGCAAAGTCATGCCAGGAGTATGTTGCCCTTCTTTCATTTAAATCCCCCTAACGACTTGGTCATACACCATTTTGCTCCACTGCATCCACCAATCTTCATTCCCACTTAGATGCAATTGCTACGAGTTCATTTGATTCAGGGTCAGAAGATTGCCCCATATGAATCCTTCAGCTCCTTGAACTGTGTGACTACATATGTGTTATGACATATGTGAAACAATGTCATTTGTTATGCAGTTCATGCACACTTAATAAACTTATATTAAAATACTTGTGCTAAGTTATTTTAATTTAAAAAAAAACTGTACTCCATTTAACTGACAATCCCAAATTTGCTGTTGATTTACATATAGCAGAGGGGACAAGAAACACTAAAGATAAGCAGAGAAATTAAGTTCTACAGAATTAAACTAGATGTGGCTTAAATTCAAATTCAGCTTTTTAAAACGAAGCTCCAAGGGTGCTGCTGTTCTCTCATCGGATGGGTTTTTGTTACGCAAAGCTGAAGAAAGGCAGACATCTGGTTTATGACCAAAGATCATCAAAACCTCAGAGGTGGAGAGAAGAGCTGCTGATTCTGACACAGCCTTGGTACCAGCATGCCGCGATCTCCACAGCGCACATATCATACCTCCATATATTCCTGCTACAACACTGACCAGCTTTTGAGCATCACTTGTCCTGTTCAGGAACGCAGATATTCCAGCACTGCATTTCATCCATTTAAGGACACATATAAACAGCTACATAAACTACACCTAGTAACAAAACTCTATTAACATGAAAAGGAAATGATTTCTAGCCTCAAATAATTATTTTTAAAAACATTTAAATGACCCCTGATGTCATTTGTAGCCCCTGATGAAATTATCCAAAGGCTGGAGAAAACAATCTTGTAATCACAAACTTAAACAGCTCCATCTATTTTGATTAGTAAGGAAAAAACTCTGAAAAGTGACTTGATTATAGCACATAAGTACATCTGGGAGGAGGATGAGGGGAGAGGGAAAGAATCGGAAAGGTCTTTGATCGGATTACACAATGAACCAACAGGTGGAAATGTAGACCAGAAAGTTGATTTTGAGATCAGTCAGAAATTCTGAACAGGGAGTGTGGTTAAACCACAGCAACACACTGTTAGAGTCAGCAGTAGGCTCACCATTGCTTTCTTATCCTCATATCCAGAGGAGTGCTTTTCTGGAAGGCATTCTTAACATAAATAAAATGCTGTATTCAGTCCGGGAGCAAATAAAGGAAACTTAAGGACCTGAATTTAAGGACCAGAAAATAATGCTAGATCATCCCTTGGTCTCTTCTGGATGCAAATTGTATGTACCTGAGTTATTTCATCCCTTTTAATTACTACATGCCTACTACAAAGAAGTTAAAAGTTAATGTTCACCTAGAACCAATGAATTACAGAAAATAATTGAAGTTTCATAATTGGATTATAATCCCAGGAGTACATGGAAATGCTGAACTGGAAAGCTGAAGTGAGGAAAGTATGCCTGTTCTCCTTTTTTTGTGTGATCACCAGGCAGAGGCAGCCATAAATGCTGCACGTACTACCTCTATTACACTGAAACAATAACATGGCTCTAATCCTGCAGTAACAGCTCTTTGAACGGACTGCTGTGCTTCCACAAAGCTCCTGTGAGACTGGGTGCCCACTGGCAGAAAGCTTCTGAATAGGACCCAAATTGACACATGGCTATTACCATCTTTATTTTATTTGGAGTTGCCACCAGGCCAGCTACCTTCCAAATAATCCATCAGAAGCAGAATCCAGAGGTCTTCACTTTCCCTACAGCTCTCCATGGGAACACAAAAAAAAACATGTCCAAGGAGAAAACCTTTTCAGCTCAACATGTTTTAAAAATTAAGCTGAAAACATTCCATCTTTCCTGTCTCTGTTTTATAATAAGGCAGACAGAAAACGTCTGACGTAGCTGCAAGAATTCTAAGAAATTCCTTCTCTAGTGAACATCTTTTGAAAAAAAAATATCAAAGACTTTTTGGTTTTTAATACAAATCCAACAGCAACGCTTGTCGCACAGCTAATTCTGGGAAGTTACCAAATACTTGGAATGAAGAACATTGCATACTACATAGCACAGAGCTCTTGTCGATGCTTGTTTGGAGTGGTATGGGAAAGTCTAGCAGCTGAACACAATGACATTTTTGTTTTAGTGCTGATAATATTCAATAGCTTTGCCATCAAAGCTGGCCTGCCACTTCCCCTTGTAACGAAATTACTCCATGCTCTAAGATTCTTGCCATTAGCTGGAAGCAGTGCCCAGGTTATTCCTGTTTAGGGGGGAGTAGGGGAGTTAATAAGCATAGCTGGTATTGTTTCCTTACAGCAAAGCTTTAGGACAATGTACTTCTCAAACAGATCAGGACATCATCTGCATCATACCTTACAGAGACAGGTTACAGGAACATTCCTGCCACACAAACATCAGAAAACAAACAGTGTCTCCATCGTCTCCTAAAAGTCAGTGGCTCCTAGGGAGGACGAATTCCATCCCAGTTCGCAACTTTCCCCTTCCTTCTCACACTCTGTGCGTCCATGCAGACATCATGTCTGCCCTCCCACTGCTCCCATCAGTTCTTAAAAGACAACAGCTTGGGAAGACCCACTGAAGTTGGCACTGCAGAATTGTGGACAACTAATAGCAAAAATGCAACCAAATATAAGAGACGACAAGGGGTGAGCTTCAAAAAAAGAACAAAACATAACCAAAATTTTCCTCGCCACAAGTCCCATAAAAGACAAAACCACCCAAAGGACAGCAGCGCAGGAACCTTTGTCACATCACCAGCACATCAAATCAGCCTCCTCCCCAGCAAGCAGAAACCAAGCATCCAAGTTGTACAGAATGCCTTGGGAGGGGCTGGAAAATTCAGACTCAAGAGTCTCATGGTGATGAAGGCCCTTCGGCAGAGCAACACCCACATTACAAAACCAGACATTTGTCTGACAGACTTGCACTGTGCATAGCCTATCTGTCCTGTGCTTAGTTCTCATCTGTGAGTGTTTTCAGGTTCTTAAGTGGTTACATCAGTGAGGCAAAGAAGCTAGCCTCACGGATGGCTTACACCATGGTTGACTGGCTGCACATAAAGTATGCTGGAGAAATGGAAGAAGGAGGAGCACAAGGAAAGACTGTAAACACACATCTGAGAACAGGTCAGAAGCAACTCATTAAGTGCATTTACCCTCTTTGTATCTCAGCACCCCTCCTGCACACTAAGCAGACCAAGTGGCTGTTACAATCATGCCCTTCACACAGCTCCATAGAAGACTCGATATTTCTGTTATGAGCCCTCTGTTTTGTGTGTGCGTGTGTGTGTTTTTCCCAAGGACTTTAATTAAAATTCATCAGGAGAAATGTTTTCAGCAGCAGTGTCTGAGAATGCTGTCTCTCCTATCTTCCATTAAATCAGGTTCATCCAGCTTGAAAGGCGATGAGAAACTCTCCCTGACACTCTGTCACACTCCAGTGAAAAGACGGGCACATTCAAAACAGGGAAGAGTGCAGGTGCTCATTTATTACTTTACGCAGATTATTTTTCTGCCTTTCTTCCTGACAATGAGAATGTTCACATCCCAGATGGAGCTCTCTGTACTGCTGTGGGCATTTGCTGACCTACAGTTTTGCTCTCCCTGATGAAAGAGGCTAAGTAAGAAAAGGATTGGTTCACTGCCTGCTGGGGCAACTTTAATGTTTGTTTTTAAACAATACAAGACATTTTGAGATTATTGTAATGGAAAGTGAATATACAAATAATTTTTAAATGATAACAGGTAAAGGAGAAAAAACACCTGTGCACATCCTTGCCCACATTTACACCCTGCAAATATGTCCTTCCTGTATAACTGAGTACAAAACGTCAAAATAACTCAGACAAAATTTAAGTTCAATTAACTACACCCTTTTGGAGCCAGGGAGCAACTCCAAAATGGTTTGGGTTTGGTTTTTGTTTTTTTTTTCAGGATTAAAAAGGTCCATTACTATGAAGATGTCTTCAATGCTAGAAGCAACATATCATGTCCATGGCATCATGTTCCTCCTCTGCTTTTGTGTCTACTTTAGGCATACTTAACATTCACCACTTGGTTGCTGATCAAAGGCATTTTGACTTAAAATATTAACTTGAAATTCATTTTTTCTTCCCTTCCCCATCCATCTTAAGCTTCTTTTAGGAAAGTCCCTGGTACAAAGAACTTGTGAATAATACAGATATCTCCAAACTGACCCATCAGTGTGTTTCAGCCTGACCTGAATAGACACTTTAAAGCGAGAGGAACAAACCCATGCGGATCCCTTAAAGCTTTGAGTCATCATATTTAGCCCAACAGGGAACCCTTGCTCTGTTTCGTCCAGTGGTATACCCTTCCTGGGACCTTCCTGTCCTGATTTTACTTGGAATAAAAAAGAAAAACTGTTTGGGGCGTGTTTTTCTTCCCTCCTCTTTAATACGGCCATTTCTTTGCTTCCCATGAAGACTGATCCATTGAGCAGACTTCCACAGTTCTCACAGAGCCATTCACACCTCTCACATTATCAGGATGCACTGAACCAAAATATCCACTGAGATTTAAGCAGGAACTAAGTAATGCCCCTGGTTCCTATGTTAGCCACTCCCACTCGGTGAGCAATCTCACCCTCATGCCCTTCCAGTCTCTGTAATATCACGGAGCAATGGTGTTGAATGGTACTAATTACAGGAGAGATGTTGTTCTGTTTGAGTTAGTACTGAGGCCACAGCACGCCTTCCTTTAACAGACATGATATTATAGAACCCAGGATGCTCCGTTACCTCTCCAAAGATGACTACTTAAAAACACAGCAGCAGACACGGGCTAACACTCTACTACTACACACCACAGATAGTTTGGGCTTTTTCTTCACTAGGGCCAGGACAATAATACTCATCTACACTGGGTAAAAATTCTTTTTGGTTTTTAATTTGTTATGAAAATTTTATTTGGTTAAAATTTATTTCAAGTACAACTCACAGCAGTGATTTCTCACTAACATTCTAATGCGGAGGGGAAAAAAAAAAAAAAAAAAAAGGAAGGAAGTTTTCTTTCCCCACCCCTTTTCATTGGTTCTCAAGTAATACAAGCTTACTGTTATTTTCACAAAAGAAAAGGAGAATAAGAATAGTCAGGAATTTGAAACTCTTGCTGCCTTAATACACTGCAAAATTGGCCATCATGAACCTGCTATAAAGCTCACGCTAATTGCAAATGTTGTACTTGTTGCAGCTATTAACAAGAGACCCTGTCCTGAAAGGCACCTTGAACCCCGCTGAAATCTCAACAAACTCAGCGGTTCTATGTGGGGGCAAAAGGAATGTACAGAGTTCATTTCAAAAATAGTCCAGGATTTAAGTAATGTGTGAATTTTCAATTACCAACATCAGCTACATTATCCTTGGGGCTAGCCCTTTAGCAGAATCCAGACAACAGAGGTGCCACAGGGACAACAACAAGGACGTTCAGAATGGGATGAGAGGCCAAAGTCTCACACTCAATGACTTGTCAAGGAGACAAATCATGGTAACTTCAGACAAAAAACAAACCCCTCAATCAACAACAACAAAAAAACACCCTTGTGTAATGTGCACAAAATATGGATTTAGAAACTATTTAGAGAAAGCAACATTCATGACAATCACGATTTGGTATGAATGTCCCATACCTAGAATTTATCTGAGAGACTCTGGTTCTTCCACGGAAGTCAGCTTGATCAGCATAGAGACTTGCTGCTCTTTAGGTTTGGCTGTTTTAACCACAGTTCATTTAAGTAAGTCCTTTTATTTTACCCTGGATCACGAAAAAGGCCAAATTTGTTGAAGGGTGATGAGGTAGGTAACCCAAAGAAGAAGAACAAAGCAGATGGAAATAGAAGATTCCAGAAGGTACATTACTGGTGCAAGAGAGGAGGACTACATCAGGCCAAAAACATAAGTTTGATAGCTTAAGATTACCTAAGAAGTTTGAAATAGCTTTCTTTCAGATCATAAGTGGGCATGAAAAATTCATGACTGACTTAAGACTGACAGGGATTCACTTTTCAATACATGCCAATGTCTTCACAGAGCAATGCACAAGGGTTTATTTAGTCAAACATTTTTAAGCCAATTCTTTTTAAGCCAATTCTTCCTTTCAGAATTTTGTGTTGGTCTGGGGGGGAGGGAAACAAAAAGGTACTTTTAATCTGTTATCCCAAATTTCCATTCTGTTTTCCAAGAATCACTTTATCGCTTCAAAAAAGTCTTGGGTCTGTCTTCTTCAGTGCACACATGTAAGAAAAGACAGATAGAAAGATCAAAATCCTTGGAGAGAAACTATAAGTTTATGAAATGAAAAATGTTTAGAAGTAATAAAGCTCAAATGTTCAAGTTGTGAGTTTTCATGCCTCCACTGGGACATACTTAGTAAGAATGTGATGCGTCCAGTACAGCAACAGGAGACTAAGCCATCTGTGTATGTTTTCAAGAGAATTTTGGAATTCTTCTGGATGAAATACAACACCACGCAAGAAAATCTGAGTGACAAATGATGAATACTTCAAAGATAACCATTTATATTTTGCTTGTACAGAGACACACTACGCACATTTTTCTGTTTATAATCTATAATTTCATACCATAGGGTTGGTTATCTTCCCTTTTGATAACAAGCATATTTTGACTGGAAAGATTTGACTGGAATGGATTGTACCATTACAACAGCAGAGACGGTGCACCTCAGAGTAATACATGTTAATGATATGATATAGAGTATTTAAAACCAAGTTCTGATGACCAATATGATCAGAGATGTGTGAGAAGCCTCGTTTTTAAAAAATTCAGAAAAGGTTAAGAGAGGCCAAGGTCCATTTTTGGAAGTCTCTTTAGCCAGTTTTTATGAAAATCCAGAAAAAAGATGCATGCATAAAAGAACAACATATTCTTACTTGCTTAATATTTCTATTGCTCTTTTTCATTGTGATCTTTGACAGCATCATTATATCAAGTCCCAAAAGTTACATTGTAACCTACAAGTTCTCTGATGCAGAAGAGAATTTGATGCAACTTCGCTGGACATCGGTTAAACCAGATACTGAGGATCTCAACCACACAACAAAGAAAGCCTTCCAGTAGCAAAAAAACATATATTATTATTTACTCAGTTACTGTAAAGCCTATGATGACTTGTTTTCCTTTAGTTATATGAACAGTTTGACAGATTACTGTGACAAGGTTACTCTTAAATTGATAAAGGTTTGATAGTGTTGGAACATTTGTCAGAAATGTCTGACATCATGTGTAATGGACTCTGCACTTCAAGAATCAATG
This sequence comes from Alectura lathami, assembly GCA_013399715.1. NCBI lineage: Eukaryota > Metazoa > Chordata > Aves > Galliformes > Megapodiidae > Alectura > Alectura lathami. The sequence continues at coordinate 238,857 of VXAV01004305.1, forward strand.
GTACTCCAGTCTGCAGTTCTCTGGTTAAAGTGCAGTACAAACCACCTACAAACACACAGCAGAAATACAGAAAAGCAGGCAGGATTCACCAAGACAGCTCTGCACTTTCTCAAACAATTCTGATGAAAGTTTCTCTTCCACAACCACCTGGCAAAAAGCAATTAAATAAAAAAAANNNNCTGGCAAAAAGCAAATAAAAAAAAAAAAAAAAAAGTTATACATCACAGAGGGTGGCCTCCTTGCTGGAATAAACCTGGAAATGGGATGTGCTATGATAAATGTACATAGCCACAAGCACTTCCAGCATTCCCTGTACTTCTGAGAGAGAAATATTGTGCTTTTAGAACATCATTCCTCAGAGCTGCCAAATGTCAGACACTGCAGTGACAGTTGTACTGCTGGCAGCCCTGTCGCATGCTGGAGTGCAGGACATAGGTTCAGAAGGGCTCACAAGGCACTGGCAGCTAGCCTAGGGGAATCTGAGCTACCAGGTTTGGTCAATATCTTCCTGCAAGGCAGCTCTCCAGAAATCCTGTATTGCCAATACTAAGGTGGTTTATAGATTGGAGTTCAAGTTCTCCTATCTAGTAACAAATTACATTGTTATTTCTGTGCAGGAAGCCTCCAAGCCAGCACCTTCAGTTATTTTGTGAATACCTGTTCCCCCTAACACGTTAGGTCTTTAGTAGCTGTATTACCTTTTACTTGTGTGATGAGACCCCAGTCATGCAAGCTAAAGGAAAGCTGTATAGAAGGCAACCATTTCTAAAGACACAAAGGTATATCTCACTCAGACATACCTGAAGATATACTGTAGAAAATTGCTGCTGTATGTACTGCTTTTCTCTCTT
>VXAV01004305.1:247697-285598 GCA_013399715.1 Alectura lathami
AGCAAAAAAAAAAAAAAAAAAAATCACTTGTGTAAAATGACAATCATAGGAAAAAAAAAAATCAGTCCTCTAACAGGCACAGTAGTCATTCTAAAATGAGATTAAAACTGGGATTTGATGGGTCAGTAAGGTACTTTCTGAGATCTTTGTTTCGCACACAAAGCTGTTGAAATTAGTAGGCTAAATACTCCTGAGGCTTGCAATTCCCTTGAAGACAGCACAAAGCACTGGAGCTTCATAAAGCACAAACTCAGACAGAATTTAGCTCAATCTTCTCTGCTCTAAAATACTTCTCTCCATAACACAACTGCTTACCTTATAGTGTTTTATAAACAGCTACAGGTAGACAATACATACGAAGCAAGGCATCCAAGGTAAGAGGAAGTACTTTATTGGGCAGTACCTGCAAAGTATGTCTCATTTTATACAATTTTGTATGCATTAAATATATGGAAATGCATTAAAAACAAGAAAACAACAACAACAAAAAACAACAGCAATTCACTCTTCTTTGCTGCCTTTAATAGCACTGAGAGTTTATCAACTGTTAGCTAGGGCGACATACACCAGAACCTGACTTTTTTTTCCTCACTGATGATGATATCTTATATTTCCCCTAAGATTGACTCCACAGCCAAAAGAAATACGTCGATCTGCACACCACCCTATTTCCCACCATTATCTAATGGGAAACTTCAAAAGCAAAGTGGCCAGGTGGGAAGCAGCTTATTTCGAAGAGTGATGGAATTTAAAGAATCGAGTGGATTAGAGCACGTATCATTAGGAGAGACTGCCAGTCATCTCGCCTGAGGATGAGTAGACCCCAGCCAAGCGCAAGGCACAGGAAGGGCATGGAGATGGAGAGCATTGTGTGCAGACTGAGAAGGCTCTGATCTCCTCTGCTTCCAGGTTTTGTCCACTGAAAAAACGTATCTGCAAAGGCACCAAAATCAGCCCTTTGCCCTCTCCTCTCTACACTTTGCTATCCCAGAGATAAAACTCTTCATCTCTCATAAGCAATTTTCTGTTCCCCCTGTACTGCCTGAGGCTTCAAACAAAACTATGGCAGCTTCCTGAATTTAGGGCCTCTCACATCCAGGCAGGAGGGTACAATTTAGTCCTTAGTACTAAAAAGCCAAAGGCTAGGAACAGAGCTGTGTCACCAAAAAAACATTTTCTGCTCTGGAAAGCAACCTCCCTGGCCTTGGTCCCTCCCATTTATTTTGTGGCAGGAGCCCTGGTGACAGACCATTCCTGGGCAATATTTATCTCCCAGCAAGGGAGGAGAACTCTTCCTTCAAATAAAGTATTTTGGCAGGTTGGCAAACTCATAAACAATAACCTATATTCTTTGACATAAATTAGTGTTGTTGCTTCATTATCCAATCCATTTATATTTTACTGATGCACCCAGACTAAATGTGAACAGAATCTAGATCTTAAAAGTACTAAATCTGGGCAATCTGGCCTATAAAACACTGTAACTCTCCCAACAAGAATATTTTAGAGCACTGATCAAAATATGACAGCAATTACTGTCTGTAATACAACAACTCTGTGGTGACAAAATGGAGAAAAAAATAACAATTTCAAGTAAGCTGAGATTATTATTTACATTTCCATTTCCGAGCGTTTTGGGGCTACAATAATGAGTTTTCAGTTCATTTGAAGTTTAAGAATAAAAATGCAGATCGAAAGTCTGATTATTTAACTCACCAAATGTTTGCGAAAACAAATGGGGTTTTGGCTCTGAGAAGCTAAATTTACTCTCTGGTTATTTGTTTACATGTGGCATACTAAAAGTGACTTGGAAATGAGATGTCAAAGGCACATGCTGCATTGTATTCCTTCTCTACACACAGTCAGCACATACCACAGCATCAACGCTGACACAAGAACCTGAGTGCAATAAAAGCCCATCCCATAAAACTGAACTTAAAGCACAGAACAGAAACAGAACATCTGATATGATCGCTTTCTCCTCTCCACACGAGAACTTGGTGAGCAACGATCAGAAGCAGATGTTTTCGTGTTTTGCAGAATGAAAGCCCAACTAAAAAGATTTTTTTTTTCCCCCAAATCCAACCCAAGTTTACTCAACTTATCTTTCCTATGCAAGAATTAAGTAGGAAATCTGCCACTGTTAACAAAAGCACTGGTGGGATGGAGGAACCAGGGGGAGGCAGAGCTCCCCAAGAACAGCCCCCATCACCTCCCCACAGTCCTCCTGTAGTCGTGTACAGGGCTCCTCTGCCCCCTCCAGCCAGTGCTACACAAAGATGAGCTGTGCCTCTCTCTCCTCCTGTGGCCAAAACAATCCACAGAACACAGAGTTTGGGCAGGGTTTGTCCCAAAGATAACATTGTGACACTATAGGGACAGAATCTGGGGCTTTCCACAACAGCCAGAGCTCATGTTTTCCTTGGGGCCCCTTGGGCTACGGCAACCTGCTAATCCCAGTCCAGAGGCCAGAGGGTGCCCACAGAAAATATGAGCCATCACAAGCCTCACCACATTTTTACTTCAGTGCAAACTCCTTTAACAAGTACTTGGTAACAAACAGTTTTTAGAAGTGCCCATATATATATATATATCACTATGGCTGATACCTAGCTCTTTGCACAGGAAGGAGAGAACTGACCTCACGAGCCAGATATCTGTAATGTCATTTAAAGGACAGAGAGAAAGCTCTCTGACAGTAAGCTGATACAGCTGGGAGAAGACTGACAGCAGTGAGGATTTAGGCATCAGCCTACAGGGGTGGTTGGCCGAGTGCTTGTGAGAGCCTCGAATGCGGCAGGGCCGAGGGCTTGGGGAGGCTGGGAGACCACGACAGCCACATGTGGGGTCACTGAAGAAAGCAGCCAGGTCTGAAACCCCACAGTAGGAACCTCTCTGTCCCATTTCAGGTACTTCTTTACATCCTTAAAACAACTTGTCTGTGAGGCAGACAATGAAGTCACCATTACTTGAGCTACAAAACTGTCTGGGTCCATGTAATGACTGAGGTGAAGGAGCAAGCTTGCAAACCTGCAAGGAACTTGGTGGTGAGGTGAGGATGAAGTTGGAGACCTACACAACAAAGACAGCTATGAACACCACACTACAAACATCCCAGGAGCACACAAAATGTTTGGTACCTTGAGGTTCACAAAGATTTGCCATGACAAATTTGGGCACTTGGTTTTTCAGCGAATATCAATGGGTGCTCAAACTCGGACACCAAAGAAGCTGAATACATATGAACACTCTGCTTTGTTACTGGAGACTCTTTCTGCTGTCCTACAAAATCTCCATTTTCACAAGAATTCATGCATCAAGCATGGGAGGTAGTGTGGGAAATGCTATTTCATTTTATTTGATTTAACAAGCATCTACAGTAATTTACGTTCAATTTTTCTTCCAGACACCAGTCAAATCCACTTGAGACATAATTTACTAAATAAACTAAATAATTAATGCAAAAATAGAGAACCTCTTCATTCTATTTTTGCATTTTTTAGAATTACACTATTTACTTACAGTCATTTCTAACTTCTTCCTTAAAATTCAACTTTCTATAAATGATGCTGGTTTTGAGGATTAATTTGCTCAAGCATGCTGTGAATGTAGAAAAAAAAGTTGCCTTTTTTAATCTACTAAAAATATTTTTATATTTTTGTTTCCATTCATATGCTGATTAGGTCACACATACCTTAGACTGTATTAAAGTCTGGGCACTAAAGCCAAGAGACACTCTGGATGCATCCTTTATTCACGCTAAATGCAGACCAAGTCAAAAGTTCCAAACTGATCAAATCATGTGTTGGCATCACTGGAGGTCCTGAGAAAGCCCACAGGACTACTGAATGGTGGAAGTTTCCTAAATTTTATAATACTTACAGACACTAGAAGATTTCTTGGCGACTTGTGAGATTTTGACATCTAGTTTTGCTACAGTTTAAATAAAAATCATTAACTTTTTTTGAGTAGCTAAAATCACAGCTCAATGTCCACTTTGCTTCAAAATCAATGAACCCGCTGACAGGCCTAATCCTTCTCTGCTGGTTTGATGCATGAAAGACTCATCATTTTTTACACTGTAATCCAGTATTATTTGAGCACTCTCCTTTCTAATTTCTGCTTATTTCTTCAATTTTGCAGTTTAGTTTCATTTGGTCAAAAACATTCCCCCATCTCTGGTTTTTAGGACTTCTCAGAGCAGAAAAAAAAAAGAGATCTAGATTTACTATGCTGTAAATTCTCAATCTCTCCCCATTCCTTCAACAATAGATTGTGCTTCTGTGCTTGTCCGAAGTTTCAAATGTCATTAGACTCACGCACTCACAAATGTTGACTCAATTAAAATATCCGTGCAAAACTAACTTCTACATTGGCGAGAATATCATTTTTCCTGATATCCCTAGAAAGGCACATAACCAGTGCAGAAATTTAATTTAATTGTGACAACTCTTTTCTCTGCTCCCTAAAATCATAATTATTTTCTGGTAAATGTTGTGGGATAATGAGCCATGTACCTTGCTAACGTATGCGGATCCAGCTGAAGATGTTTCACCCAAACCATTATGGGCTTTGTGCTATATGCTTTTTCCATGCTATGTGTAACATTACCAAGAACCTGAACTTGTGTGCAGGACTCAGAGGTGAAGAGCCCTGCAATGTGGGAATTCAGCTTATTTGTTACTCATCTGTGGAAAATCCAACACAACATTAATTGGAATAATGAGGCACTCCTATTGCAAATAATAAATTCAGAGTAGCAGGATACATATGTTAAAATTCCTGATAACACATTTGTCTATATTTACTACATTTTTCATGCAAAATACATATTTATTTATAAACAAGAGCTTAAATTCCCTTCTACAACATTGGCTCCATTTGCTTCTGTTAGCTTTCTGGCTTTTTGAACTTTTAATATTCTTCATTCACATATGACTTTTTTTTTTTTTTTTTTTAAGTCTGCATTTCCTTTCTGGAAAGAATATGCATTTGAAGTCATTTCAAATGTTAAATCAGGATAAGTAAAATTAGAAAGAAAGTCTCCCTAATACATTTCCCTAATAAATGTTGCACTAAGCTTCAGAACAGAAGCTTGAAGAATATTAGCATGTGACAATAATGTTTATATTTCAAATCAGATATGTATAAATATTCTAAAAGTCTTAAAACCACTGTCTTAGCTTCACAAGCACAAAAAGTTGAGGAAAAGAAAAAGGGAATTTAAATCTAATATTAAAGAAAAATTACATTAAAAACAAACAAACAAAATAATAATAATAAAAAAAAAAAAAAACAGAACGGGGAGGTTCAGGTTGGATATAAGGAAAAACATCTTCTCAGAAACAGTGGTCAGGCATTGGAACAGGCTGCCCAGGGAGGCGGTGGTCTCCGTCCCTGCAGGTGTTCAAGAAACGTGTAGATGTGGGACTGAGGGACATGGGTTAGTGGGCATGGTGGTGATGGGTTGATGGTTGGACCATGATCTTAGAGGTCTTTTCCAACCTTAATGATTCTGTGATTCTATTCTATGAATTGGCAAGAATGAGAGCTACCACCAATTCTAATAAAACAGTAATCAGACTTCAACAGTAACATACCACATTATTGGTTGGCATAGAAATTGTTTAGGAACACAAAGAAGGCTGTCTGTAGCCATGTTGGCACCAACAGGCAGACTAAAGAAAACATTTGCCCACTGTTGAATAGGGTATGGGACTAGTGACAAAGGACACAGAAAAGATGGGAGCACTCAACGCTTTCTTTGCCTCAGTCTTCACTGAGGAGGCCCGCTGCCAGGCCTCTCCGCTCAGTAGCAGGCCCTGGGGTGCCGCTGCAGAAGAGGAGCATCTAATTAGAAACCAGTCAAGTAGGCCAGCTATAGGTGACTCAAGAGACTGTCACAGAGCCAATGTCAACAGGAGGCTGCCCTCAGCTTTGAGAAGCTGTAGCAATTGAGGCATCAGAATGTTCCAGATGGCTGGAAGAAAGGCAGCCATTACACCTGTCTTCAGAAGGAGGACCAGGGGAGCTGCAGGCCTTGTGGGAGCTGCCTTAGCCTGAAGGATAAACCAGTCCTGATGAACAAGGGCAAGTAACACTTGGCCAGCTTGTTTGCCATCTGTGTTGAGATGACCAGCTCTACTGGGTGGAGAAGAGCACTGGATGTTATTTACCTTCACTTAAGAAAGGCTTGCAACATGGTCCTCCACAGTATTCTTGTACTCAACTGAAGAGAGCATGAGCTGGATAGCTGACAAGTTGGGTTCTAAGTGGAATTCTCAATGGTTTGAAGCCCAGCAGGCACGAATGGCTTTTCTCAGAGGCTGATACTGTGGCCAGCCAAGCTTTGGTACCATCATCAGCAACCTGGGTGAGGGGAGGGAGTGCACCCTCACCATGTCTGCATGCAACACCAAGCTGTGGAGAAGGGTTTACTGGCTAAAACAAAGTGCTGTTCCAAAATACCAACACTTCCAGTGCTATCAGAAAGAGCTACTTCACACAAAACTCTTTCACCTCCTGCATTATATATGCAAAAAACCCTCCAAGCTTACTTACAGAAGAAATGTGTAAGTGATTTTCACAGGTGCAGATGTATCCTTTAATCAAATTCAACTGCACACAAAGGATTTACTAAAACAGAAACATCTCAGCTTTACTCTTTTGCTATGCTTTGACCTTATGTTTACTTCATTTACCCTACTCAGTATTAAACAACGTTCCACACATATTTCAGCACTAGCAGCATTTATATTAATGCAGTAACCTTTGGTTAAAAGAATTAGAAATGCTGAAAATCCTATTCCTCATCTTCATGGAAGATCTACTGCATGGTCTATGGAAACACAGTCTAAGAAAAAGCAATACTATTTTAGATGTGGTCCTTTCCTGGATCATTTGAAATTAAATAAACTGGCAGGTCTTTAAAGATCTCTGTGAATAAAAGTTACACAACTAACGCCATCGCCAGTTGCCATCAGATAGTCAATATTCAATTTTGGCAAGATTTTAAATTCAAACCTGCTTTTTTTCTACTGCTTAAAATGGAGACGGCAATATGACTCCCCCCATCAAGTCAAGGCAAAGCACTGCACTCACACCAGATACTCAGTGTCTAGCTATAATCTCAGACATAAAATGCTGCACACAATAGATAAGTGGTAAGTACAACTTAAGCCTCAATTTTTGGAAATTTTTCCTGAGAAAACTTGAAAAATAACTTGCTTCAATGATCTTATCAGTGCAGCAGCATACTGAAAGACATCTGCACACACTGCAGGTCTCCAAGGTCTGTCTGAAGACAGCTGCAGGACTGAGTCCTACTCTACTGCACTAAATACCTCTGCAAAGACTGGGATCTTGTGGAAAGGGGAATATTTAATCAAACATTTAAAAGACCACATGGTAATGGATACTCACATAGGATCCAAATTCAGACTGCACAGGCTCGTAAAGTCCAGTATTTATTAACTCCTGAATCCTTGACTGTATAACCTTAGCTTCCTTTAACATAATTAACAGTGCCTGATAACAGAAGCTGACAGTTACTTCGCATAAGAAACACCACGTTTAGGAAAACAAAAAATCTACCTAGCAGACAGCTCTACATTTTAGAATTGCTAATAACAGGTGCTTAGGGAAATAGCATAAAAACAGTAAGCACGCAGTAATTATTCCCAGTGCACCTTTTACTTTGGGACCTCTCAAGCAGATGCTGCACATGGACTATCCATCTAACAGGAGCTGATGGACCCACCTCTTTCCTAATAGCACCCATCTGAATTTTGATCCTCAAAATCCTGCCTGTGGGAATCATTAAAGGAAAGGAGAAAAAAAAAAAAAACAAAAAAACAACAAAAAAAACCACTTATTTTAAAACTACCACCAAAAAAATTGATGATGCTTCCTTTCCTTTCTCCAGTTCTTTAGTTATAAGGGAAATTCCATAATCATTCTTTTCCCACCTTCTTTCCACCATTCACAGCATTTTATGTAAAAGTCTACTATATTGTATCCCAGGTCTTGGATATTCCTTGAAGAACATAAGGTGGTAGCAGATACCAATTAGGGGGATTTCTATCCCATCCTTTTAAAGGAAATAGCAATACTGTCAATATGCTGATGTATATGCCAAAATATAGAGTCAGATTATTACAAGTACGTGATGTTTTTCAGACACTTTGAAAAATAAATGTCTATCAATATTCAAAAATATTGCTTCTTAGACATTCCTCTAAAGAGGATAAAAAAGGGGAATTCTAGAATAAAAACACATACTCTTAACTGTACCAGTGTGAAATATTAGGCAGATGAAGGATGGCACAGATATTTTGGTTTTGCTCCCATAGGGAACAATAGCTTGACACCGCCTTTCCTATCTTGAGCCCTAGGCTAATGTAGTTTTTGAGGGGAAGAAGTCCTTCCATGAAGGAAACATTATTTTATCAGGCTGTTATTTATTTCACTTAGGTCCATTTAACATTGCAAATCCTTCATCCTATCACTCCCTACAAATTAAACTCTGCAACAGAGAAGAAAACACATGCAGTGCCACAGCATGCCTGGAGCAGACCCTGCCATACAGAGCTGCCTCATCCTGCCACCTGCTCTGGCCCCCCACGCTCAAGACCTCATCCTGCTGCCAAGGCATCTGGAAGAGCCTCTATAACCACTAGACCCTTGACAATCACTCATCTGGTGAGAAGACCACAATTTGAAAGTTCCTCTGTGGGTGCATGCTGAGGGTTTCTGAGCCACAAGTGGCCTCCCAGCATCCCCCTGGGATCCTCCTCCTCCCCGCTAAGCATCAGTAGCCACCTAAAACTGTCCCAGAGCACTGGAAGGAAAGGATTTGTTTGGGGTCTGGTAGTGAAATAGGCAAGTACAGGCGAGGGTCAATATGCAGAGTACTTCATGCAATTAGTAACACAGCTCTGAGAAATGCGGCAATGGCTATTAAATTACACATACGCATTCACTGCATTTCTCTGTCTCCACATCATACATCTCTTCAGCAAAGAAACAGTTTTTCTTCTCTTAGTAATGGTTTTTACAGTCTTTGGTAATTCTACTAGTACATTAATATAACCTAGGAAAGGAAGACTTGAAATATTTTTCCCCCAGTGCCGTTGAGTACAACACTATGCAGCACAGCTTGGTGTTCCTTAAAGCACAGCCCTCCAGAAGTGCTAACTGCTAGACTTCTGCAGTGACAGTCTGCAAGGCTAAAATTAGCAAGCAACACCTTCCCTTGCACCTGGTCACATGATAGGGAAAAAACATAAATAGGGAAATACAATATGTTCCTAAAGGTGGAGTTGGAGTGCTTTCATCTCTATGACAGTTAAGGATTAAAGGACGCTTATACAAGCAGCTTCTTGTGATACAATGTCTGTTACTGGCCTTATAATTCACTTTCTGCATGGTTAAGAACAAAATCACCTCTAAATATGCTCCTTAACCACCCAATCTGGCCTGAATCAAATTACTTCATGTCTATTGTACATACAAATTGTTTTATTAGGCACTGCTGTGTTACCAGACACCTATTTATTCTGGCACACTTCTGCACAGACAACGCAATATTTTCAGGGGCTCCATCTCACTGAAACCTGTTATTTTACACTTCATCCAACTCTTGGCAGGCTGCATCTCTGCCTCCTGCACTTGTGAAGTGCAGCTGGCTGCAGGATGGGTGGCGGCACTTGGAAAATGATACACGTGGTTGTGTTCTTCTCTTTTTTTTTTTTTTTTTTTTTTTCCCCCAAACAGTGTCATGCAAAGCAGGCACTGCCCTTTTCTTTCTAAAACCTTGTCTAGAGGACATGCATAGAATCAGGTGCATTTTAGTCACTTTGCTAATTCAAACACAATATGTGAGCAAAATAAAGGGCAGAATAAAACCTACAGAAATTGCAACACAGTCCACAAGCAAAAAGAAAGCGTAGCCAAATTACCAGCTGATTTAGGGTCTTTTGTTTCTCCTGTGTGAGGGAAGCAGAAACAGTCTTTTGCACACACACTAAAGCCAGACATAAGAATGTGTCACTGTGTTGCCTAACACCACCTCGTATAAAGCAGGAGCACATTCAGCTGACACAACTCAAATCTCCTCAATGCACTGACAACCCACTTCCAAGCTTCCTGCCTGGCTTGGGGCAGCTCAGCTGCCTCACGGAGGATCCTTGCTGCAGTGGGTGCCCAAGGAACAGGGAGAACTCATCCTCAAACAAAGCAAGGCCCCATCTTGTCCCCAGATCTCCAAGGCAGTACCTGGGGTGTGCTGAGGCCCTGCTGCTTCCAACAGACATGAGGTAGGGACGTGCAGAGATTCTCTGCAAATCCCCACGGATCGCACTGCTTCTATTTTAGTTTCCTTAATTACAAACACTGCTATTTTTGGTCCTGAAATGTTCCAAACTTTTTTAAAGTTAGCCACAGAATTTTACTTGATGCTTGGGCAGCGGGCAAATCCACAGGCCAGCAGCACGCTTTCTAAACACAGCGTTGATCAGCTATTCACTTGATTGCAATAACACTTCTGACAGCTTAAACTGGAGCCACAAGTTAAGGGTTTACAAATATTCGAGCAGGAAGAAAAAAGCCCTCTACACCAGCAGCTTTCAACCAAAATCCCAATCCTGTGAATTGCCACTGCCATTCAATATGAACCAATTAAGCTAAAAAAGGGAATTAAAAACAAACCAAGGAAGAACCCCTCTCCTGACACAACAGCTGAAGAGCAAGCAAAACCATCCCATCGATCCCTTTCAAACCCTGCATCAAGCTGCTGGCAGCAAAAAGGGGCCCAGCCTCATTCCAAATGGAACAATGCAGAAGACGGAAGTTGAGAATGAAGAGACGCTCACAGACAATGGACAGTTTTACATTTTTTAAATTTATTTCTTTGTCAACAACCCAGGCAACAGGGTTTTCTTAGCTGCACTGAAAAATTATTAACAAAAGTACTAGCAAAATCATGTGGCTGTTTACGATTAATTTCATGACTTAGGATTTCAAGTGCTTCTTGCAATATTTCATTATTTATTAGAGCTTTTTTCTTTAAATACATACAATATTCATTAATGAAATCAGGACAGGACAAACCGTTTTCACCTTTATAAGCAGTAGCTGATCTTGCTCAAACATCCAAATTATCCTGCATTCATTCACTGAGATCTTCACCTATTGTTTCTATTTGCAGATTTGTAAAATGTACTCAAACTACTTGAAAAACACAATGAAAAATGCAAAAACCCTACAAAACAAAAATTCATCACCAGCAAAAAACCTCTCGACACTTTATCCAAATGAAGCGTGTAACCTTTACCTTAATCAGCCAACAGCCTAGCTGTGTTTATTATCTAGAGGGTGGCATCGGTTAGGAAGGGCAGGCCACAACACTTCCATTCCCTTGCACCTTAAGGCTGCCTCATAAGGCAGTAGCAACTCTCTGCATTTTGAATTTAAAACAACTATGGATATGAAAGGAGAATCTTTCTTCCTGCTTCGCAGAAGTTGGCAGGGTAAAAGGTCCCTGATGCCCAGTACCTACGCTAATGCTTGCACATGAAGTAAGGCAGGATGATTATCCCTTCCAAAGATCTGGTGGCATTGCTCATGCTAGCAGCTTCATTTTCTCTCTTTTCTAAGCTTCCTTGCAGTGATCCACTGATGGCTGGTCTCCCTCTTCAAGCTGCCAGTCAGTGCACCTAAGCGACACTATTGCTGTTATCATGAAAATAGCTTCCATTCAAGCTGCCATTGTTTAACAGTCACGGTCTGTGTATATAAAACGAAAACCCTTTTAAACTCATTTTGAAGGTGTCTGTTAGCCCAGGAAATATTTAATAGCAGCAGTAGCTATGCAACATGAAGGTTAAGCTAGTTAGTGTTTGTGACAATTGCAGTTAGCTGTGCTATCCAATGGCAAGAACATCCCTGCATTTGTCAAGGAAATAGATTTAGTAATAAACTGCGCACAGGAAGAAATAAATGAGAGTTACAGGGAAAACTCGTATTATTGTGGCATCTGCTGGAGCTATTTTAGAACAGAGTCCCCCCATGGATGGGCTTGTGAGTGTTCACTAAAATTAAACTCCATTTCTCAGACATTTGTAAATAGGACACATGAAGTTAGCAAGACCTGGAGGGTTTTTCATGGTCCCAACAGCTTTGGACATCCAATATCCTTAATGCATACGAAAATTCTGGTTCACCTTCTGCTTTGCCTGTGTATAGGTGCCCATTGCGCAGGCCACACCAAATATTTATGTCTTCATTTTTAGCTTTTTAAAAAGGCTGATTCACTGTCCTATGAAGCAGATTCCACCTCCTTTCAAAGCAATATTTACTTACGTTTTGTCTCCCATTAGGACATGGCAGTCTGACAAGATGGCAAGGAAAACATAAATGCAGAAATGGCTTTGAGCAAGATTGCAAGCGAACTCTTTAACAAATCTGAGTTACTCACATAAGCAGGTCCACTGAAATAACTGGGGCAGTGTGAAAATATGCTCAGCTTCAAGAGTAAGGTTGTGTAAATCCAGCCACAATTAACTATAGAAAAAAGTATACTATCTCTTACTATGATCCTTAATCTTATTTTATTTTTAATTGGAGTTACATGCTATGGCATGGTCTACATTACCTCGAGAGACAAAGAAATGAAAAAGGAGTATTAAGAACACAAGATAAGTAAAATGGTATGTCTGAAATTTAAACTAAGATGCTAATCTAAAAGCCTCTTTTTGTGACTGCATTTGAAACACAAAAAGCAAAATATATCATGATCTAAGTCACACTTAGCAATATGATGAATAACTTTGCTGAATCATTGACTTATATTTCTGGAAATAAAAGGTTTATTCTCATCCTGCCTATGACCAACACATCAACTCCTGACGTTAGGAATCTCCACACATTAGTATCAAAAGGGCTTTTTTCTTCCTCATCAGGATGATAATGGGAAATCCCACTCTTTCAGCTATATGAGGACTCCAGCAAAAACAAAATTGCTGACTTTTTGGTGAATAAATTTATGTCTGTATCATCAAAATGGCCATCAGGTTAGGTAGAGAAAATTATTTGCACGCTGAACAAGGAACATGCCAAGTTGGAATACAGAGCATCTGCTGTGGAGGAGGCTATGATTATCTTGTGCATCTGAACACCACTGGGCACTGCAGTTACAGTAGCTATACACTGCCAGATACTCTTCATTCAGGGCTCCCACGTGACACCAGAAGGGAGTAATCAACAGTTTGCAAAGCCTATCAATACAGACCTTTCACACTTTGAAAGGCTCCACTTTCAATGGCATATGCTTAGTCTTCTTGCTGTAACAAGGCGAACATCTGAACTATTTTACTTGCACTGTCTCACATTACAAAATGCTGCAACGTTGCTAATCGTGGCTCTCACAGGCTAGCAAGCACTCCTGCACCAACCCTCCCACGTGTTCTGCTGGCGAGGTGTTTCAGTGGGGGTCTCGGAGATTCAGAAAGTGAGCAACAACCAGGAAGATAACTGCGCTGCAGCCTTACCTCCATCCAGCAGGAAAAGCAAGCGAGCGTCTTCCCGTGCTCTCACGCAGTGAAGGCACAGCAAGTGCTGCTGCTATCGCAGGAACTCTCCCCTGGGGATGCTAAGCTGAGAAGAGTCGAGCTACACCCAAACCTTTGTGAGGAGCTGTGCTTCTGCTGAAGCAGCTCTCTGTCCTGGTTCCCACATCCAAATCCTCCCAATGGAAGCCTTTCACAGGTGCATTCTTTGATATTTTGTTAGGTTTTCATGCACGTCTGGTCCAGTCACAAAGGACCCATCAGCTACAGCTGATGCCCATCAAGTCCTTTTTAACTACCCACTCCATGCCTGTCATCAGCAGATTACACAAGAAAATATGGAAAAGGGTCACAAAATGGTTCTTCTGATAGGATAACAAATAACTACTGTTCTTTTCTTCCACAATTAATACTCATAACGGCTCATTTCTGGAAAAGCACCTAAAAAAATTAAAACATATTTTCCACTGTTAATTCACAATCTATGCCTGTGCTTTTCTGAGAAGAGACCGGGGTTAAAAATGATAAACATACAAACTGCAGCAAGAAGAAGAGTGTACAACAATTTCCTTTGGTTCTGGGAACACTAGAGGCTAGAAGGAACTCATCTGTCTGGGTATCTCAAGGACAGATTCCCACGTGAGAATCCAAGCTCGGCTGTGTCACAGACACTGACAGATGGGTTTCCCGAGCCTTGAACAACCTAATGGAGCTTTTAGCCAATTTGCATACTGGCTGTCGTGGGGTGAAATGGGGATGTGTCAAGGACATTAAGCAGGCCAAGACAAAAGTGTAATAGCCTTGTATACAATATCATTTCTTACTGCTTGCTAGCTTTTTCCCCCAGGGGGAAGGGGAAGAAGGGGGAAGAGAAAAAAAAAAAAAAAAAAAAAGCAAAGGCAAGCCTCAGCTGAAGCCTGTTTGGTGGCAGTTAAGTTCCTACTCATGGGAACAAGCTGAAGCAACAAGACAGTTTTCTTGCAAAATGGAAGAACAAAAACACAGCCCAGATAATTACTATTCCATTCCTTTTCTTTTTTAAAGAAAAAAATCATTGGAGCCTCCTGAAGCTTCTCTATATGAATGATCTATTTTGTCCCAAGCCTTCCAAGAGCAGCATGTGAGCTAGCTCCTGTGCTAGAATGGGGTTCAGCCCCACGCTGGAAGCCCCATGCAGGTACCCAAGCTCAGCCACTGCTGCTCTACAGCCAAGCCTAAGGCTCAGCGCTCTCAGGCTTAGCTCCAGATTTTCTTCCCTATCTCCCAGCACCTCACATGTTAATTTGTTAAGACATGGCCACAAGAACAACAACAACAAAAAAATCAGACTGGACTCACAACAAAAATTTTACAGCCTGATTTGAAATACAAGTTTGAGCCCTGAAGCTGGCTGAATTACCTGCCAAGTTGTTACAGCTCTTGCTCACTCCAAGGAAAAGCACACATATTTGGGATCTGCCCAGCCACCACCACAGCCTCCTGGCTGGATTCTGCTCCCGGTCACAGGAGAATAACTCAGCTACTGGGAAATAAGGTGCAACTGAAAAGTAGGGCCATACCACGACTCCCACAAACACCAGCCCCTTTACATCCCTTGTAATTTTGCTGCCATGTTGCCTTCTACACGCTTGCTCCTTTCAGTCTTTCAGTGTGCCGGCCTGCCATGCACGCTGGAGGGCGTGTTGTTGTTTAAACTTTTTTTTTTTTTTTTAAATACCATTTACTAGAGATCAATAAAAATTAAGCATGCAAACAGAGACCTCCCTAAGGAAAGCTTCAGCATGGGCAATCCAACTCTGCACACAGCAGTAGATAACCTGCGCTAGAAGCTGTCAAACAGTATCTTTGAAAACAACAAAAGTCATGCAAAAAAGGCTCAGAATTTAACTCTGTTGAGCCCATCAGCACTGAATAGATACTGTCATTTGTGATGCTGTCAGCCAGCAGAGATACATGGCAAACAAAGGGGTGCATGGCTGTGACCTGGTTACGCCCCCCTTGCTGATGTTGAACAAACATCCGCCAGGAAAACGTCTGGAGGACTAAGAAGGTAGATCCTGGTTTGATGTGCAGATTCCTAGGTGCTATTTCCATCTTTGTCATTAATTCCTGTGTGATTTTGACTAATCTGTCACCAGGGACTTGAAGTTCTTCTATGCAAAATGAGAACAGTAATTGATTTCTAGGCACTTCTGAGATCCTTGGATAGATACTGCTTTGCCACTTCCATGGTTATTCAAAACCAGACCCAAAAGCAGCGCACAGAAGAGCTATCTAACAGCACTCTGCGACCAAAGGCCAAAAACAGAGGTCAATGTTTTAAGCGTTTACATGCTGCAGGATTTCCAGATGAGCATCTTTAGTCATCCCGATACTTCAGGCTGAGTTCTGAAGGCTGCTTAATTAATGGGGATATGGCCCAGAGGTGTTTTTGCCTGGGTTATGTGTACACCTCTGTTTGTTTAGTGTTACAAAAAAATGTTACGAGCTTGAGAGTAAATTATTTCAGCCTTTGGCACTGTTCAATTACATATGCTAATTTTAACTGGAGTAGATTGTACTTGAAATAACTGGATTGCATATGAGCAAAGCCTCCTGTGGTTAAATCCGGCTGATGCTCTGTCAAACCTCTTCTTGCTGAGAGCCACTGTTTCTCCTGGCTGATGTTTATCTGTCAGACTTTTATTGCAAAAAGAGGATCCACACTCAGGGTGAAAAATAAGGAATCCAATTCGAAATTTCTCATTCAGTTCAATTACGGAGAAGTATGCACATGTCTACTCAGTAGCTAATGACAGATTTTTTAAAGACTCCTGTACAAGGCTTGATTTTAAGGTTTTCATGGATATCAGAAGTATATAGCCCACTAAATGTGTAAGTCATTGAATTTTTAAAGAAATAGGTGAAAATTTTGCAATCACCTTATTGTAAATAATTTGAACATCTTTTCTTCCAAAACATTTTGACCAATATGATACAGCACTACAGCCCTTCCTCCTTTCATCTATTCCAGACACAGAGTGCAAAACAAGAAACAAAAAGGCCAATAGCGCTGAGCTGTTTGGCCAAAAGCACTAAGGCTTCATCATAACAAGACTAATGCTAACATCAGACTGCTTTTGGAACCTGAGTTGGTTGCTCTGCAGTGCTGAGCACAGACCCAGCAGCTCAAAGTGAGTTAAAGCAGCTCAATTTAAGGTTGCATTGTGCTAGACAGACAGACAATTTGGTGGGAAAAAAAAAAAAATAGAAAAGCCATGGAGTGTAGAGAAAGATACTTCACTGTTTTACACCTATCAAGAATACATATCCAACAATACCACCTGTCTAAAAATCTCAAGTCTGCACAGAACCCTGTCTTCCTAATGGAAACATCAGAATAACCGCCAACAGAGTTATTTTACAAATGACATTAAAATAAGTGATTTTTATTTTCTTTTTTTTTTTTTTTTTTTTAACTTCTGTCCTGAAGGGAGAAGAAATTAAAGTCAAATCAGAACTAAATTACTCAGTGTTTGACTTTTTTATTTTTAATTAAATAAACTCAATTGCATTTACTTGACAATAAGAATGCCTGTCAGATAATTTTGGAATAGCAAAAGGACTGTAAAAGTGGAGAAACTGTTATGATTAAAACCCTTACACGTTCCTTAGCGAAGCAAGTACTGTTATATACACAGCAGCATTCTGATACTCCGACCTCGGGTTCACACCTCAACGCAGCAAGGCAAGTTCCAGATTTACAGCTTAGTGACAAGTCTGGCAATTCATCACCACTAAACCACCTCGAGCCCTCTCTGGAAGCAGTGCAGGTCACTGGAGGAAACCAGCAGCTGCTGAAGAGATCCCTTTCCAAAGAAAGTGTAATTTTTAAGAAGTGTTCCCAAACCTTCTGATGAGTTTATGCAAAGAGTCAAAGAGAAGTGTCACCATGCTCCAAGCTTTCTGACAGTTCTGTTTGCTCTGAAGACAAAAGTGACCATCCTACCTGTATCTTACAGTGCATCCAGTCCCTTCTACTTCAGTCAAACAGTAGATGAAAGAGAAAATATATACCTCCATCAATCTTTAAATGCATACACAACCAAAACAACAAACAAAAAAACGCCAGCCACCACAAATAACCAGCATGTGGAAACACCCAAAGACAGGAACTTCTTCTGTTCCAGAAAAGAAAACTGAGGCAATTTGACAATTTCAGCTGGTCTGACCAACAAATCCAAAACCATACCTACGCACTGACAGTGTGTCTAGCTGCCCCAAATTTTATCAAATATACTCACAGTTCTGTGTAAGAGTGACTTATTTTGCCTTAGTTTAAACCTTTGTCCTAATTAATTTAAACCAAACTGCTATAAAGCCAAGTGAATGTTGACTTAGACTTATGCATACAGTCTTTTGCATCAGTTTAACTCCGTCAGTTGGAAATCACACCATCGTCTGGATGAGTGTGATTCTGTGCAAGCTTAGCCTTTACAGCACCAGACACCCAAGACCCACTGAAATGCAGGGACAGTCCCGTACTTCTGTGCCTCCAGTTCCTCAGGAAATCCTAGCCTCAGCTGTGAGCAGGTAGCAATCAAGCCAAAAGCCCTTAGAGACAACTGGACTGCTCCCATCTCCATCAGAGCTTTTGCTCATTTCTTAAAGCCCCCCAGTTAGCAGAATACTTTAATCACACGCTTACCCATTTTGCGGGGGAGCGGCAGGGTTGCTTGGATGTCTAAGTTAGGCTTAAATGCGTTGCTGGGATCTCAGAAATTACTGCTTTGCATACCTCTGCTCCTCAAAACCTGTCACCTGAAAGCACAGAGGCAGGCTGAGGATTGATGGCTTGGGGTTCCCCTCACCACCCAGTCCCACCTGGAAGCCTGATGGGGAGGACGGGAGCACAGCAGGGCACTGGGAGATGCTGGGGACAGAGGAACAGCGAGGTCAGCAGGCTGGCTGGGGAGAAGGCTCTCCCACCTTGCCTCTCCACTGCTGCAGTGACTCTAAAGCCTCTGGAAAAAAGATCCAGTGGTTGTTAGTCTATAACTGTGCATACCTCACTGCTGCTATTTCAGGAACAGCTTTCCGATGAGTAATTTGGCGGGATGCACTGTTTGCAAACTGCATACTTGCTCTGCAGAGCTCTTACAGCAATGCCTACAGCACCAGCTCTCAACCGGTGGGACTCTGCTCCCAGAACACCCATCCCACTTTTTCCTCACCCTCTGGATTATTACTTGCTCTTAGGAAAGTCCAGTCTCTCCTGTTATACAGACTTTATTTTGTCATGTTTTCAGAAATAAAGTCAAGAAAAAGAGTAATGTTAAAAAAAGCCCAGGCCAAACCAAAGAAGTTCACGTCATGTCATCCTCCATCTAAAAGAGACACAAGCAGTGAGATATAAAAAGAAGAGCTCTATAACTGGCAGCTATCCACGAGCCTTCACAATTAACAAGCTAGCTCATTGTCTGGGTTGTTATCTAAATTACAGTCTAGGCATTTTCTGCTAACATATTTTCTGACTTTTAAACACTATGCTGTACAGTACCTAGCACAAAGACGTCTTTCTCTGATTCTATTTAATTCTCTATTTTCCTGTTTTAAAAATTAACTATTGTAACCATAGCCCTAAGCAAAGAAGGAGAGAAAGGGAAAAAGGGAAAAGAACGTGTACTTTTAGCACGGAGGACAAAAGAGCTGAAGTTCAGGTGCTGGAGTTTGCTTTGAGGCAGAGGCGATAAACACTCTATGCCTTTAGAAAGACTTAAACTCAAGTTAAGCAGACCTGAATCCTAAAACTTCACTAACATTGAGGATTCACAAGGTTCCGTTTTTGGAATGATCACTATTGTTTTATCAGCACTCATAAACAGCACATCACTTGACAGTGTGAGCAGTTCTTTCTTCGGAAGTTTCTGAACCACAGAATATACCTTCACTTTCTCTTTCCTTGTTTTAAATCTAATTTTATTAGAAAAGTTATTTAAAAAAAAATATATATATATATATTCCTTTGAGATATGGCAAAGATGGCAAAGAGAGTAAAAATACACCAAATGTTCAAAAAGTACAATATGCATTAGACTAAAACACAGAAACAGGCAGCTTCTATCAGCCCCCAATAATGAGCACTTTGCTGCTTTTATTTCACTATTCTTGTTTCTCCAGATTCCCCTCCAAAATCATCCTCCCTGTTTGCAATATTACATGTATAGTCAGGTATATTTTTCAGCAATTATTTTTTGCATTTCAGATATTCAAACTTCTTATAAAACATTTTAATGACATTTATGCAGATCCCATTACAGTCTTCTTTTGGTGAAAATAAAAAAGGAATAGGTGGATAAGGCACCTGTTTCATCAGTTGTCTGTTAATTTTGAGTTTGTGGAGTCACTAATGTTTCACTCCAAGTTAAAATACAAACAAACAAACAAACAAAGCAAGCCATTGTTTTCTTCCATTCATTAAACCAGAAGAAAGGTTAACCTTTCCCCCCCGTATGTCAACAGTAGAAATACCACTTTTCTGACTGAAGGCAAGCTACAAAAAAAAGTTTCCCTCAACTTTCTATGGTGAATTTATAAGATAGTTCATCAATAAATCTGTTTAAAAAATCAGAAAAAATAAAAACAAAAACCATGGAACAAAAATAAACAAGATTTCCATGACAACTTTTGTGTTTGGCTTTCAGCACAGAGTTCTACTGCTGCCCCTTGTCAAATCTGGCTGTCATTCTCTAAGATGGAGAGAAACAAAAACTTTCTATAACTCAGAAAGATTAGAGATATGGAAAAGTTCATAAAATTTACTTCAGCCTTTAACCTTATGGTCATCATAGAACCATAGAATGGCTTGGGTTGGAAGGGACCTCAGAGATCATCTAGTTCCAACCCTCCTGCCATGGACAGGGTTGCCAACCTCTAGCTCACTAGATCAAACTGTCATCCTGATGCACTAAATCATTACCCTACAGGACAACATGTTAACTTCTGAAAATCTTCTTTTACAAGGTTCCTATCAGCAAGTTGGTGTTGGCTGAGGAACATTTTCCCTTAAAACATACACAAAATATCAGTTCTACAGATTAATTCAGATGAGTCTATATACTCTTTGCTGAGTTCATTAAATTTCACACGGGATGTGGTGCTCTGATGGTGGCCCTCCCTCTAAATGTGCACACATGCTTGATGTAATGTGATTTTGCTTTGGAACAGTTTTCTGATGGAGAAACTGTGGTTTCAGACTACATTAAGACTTTAGTGATTTAAGATACAAAGTTAAGACTGTACTCTCAGTACTGTATCTATTTGTGTTATTTATGTTGCATTATATTATCTTATATATATATATATATATAATTCAGTATTTTTCACCCTGACTTTCCCCAAGCACCAATTTTTGCTGCCTCTTTACCATCCTCTAAGTTATGATTTCCAGCACGCAGACAGCAGAGGTGCCTCATATCAAACCCTGAGCATCAGCAGTAGGATGAAAGCAGTGAGGTAGAAATTGTAGCAACTTAGAGTCTGCTCCATCTGGCACCTGGAAACAAACCAGTCCTCCAATGCAGAGCCCACACCATGCAAAGCTGATTCTGTCCCATCCTTTCAGCTCAACACAAGCGACAGCACAGAGCTGCTTTGGGATTAATAACTTTAAAACCTGCTCACTTTGATTTAGAATCCAAACAAGTACATAGAAGACAAGGAATGGAAGGAATGAGCCCAGACTCATTTCTTCTGATTTTGTACTTCCAGCAATTTGTCTTAGCCATGCATTTACCAATCAGTTTTAAAATACTTGTGTTTTGAAGGTTAAACATATATAAATTGTAAATGGAGCACAGCAATTTGAACATGAAGCATTAATATTTATTCAAAGTGTAAGGCTTTTATGTGAGAAAATAATAATACCTTTTCTTTTGAAGCATTTTTAAAGGTTCATCTTCTCTGAGCAAAGCAGTAAAACGCAGTGTGACAGACAGAAATCCAGCACATACCACGTCCACATTCACATATAAAAAGATATTTTCAACATTTCAATTCAAAGGCCAGCAATAAAAACCCTCTCTCATATCCTTAGGATGCCAAATAATCATTTCATCCATGTCTCAGTATTGACTTACAAAGACATGACTTGACTTTGCTGTGTAGTTTTCATATCCAAACGAACTGAGGATAACTCATTGTTAAGGAAGTTAGTGGGACTGCCAGCTCCTTTACAAAAAAAAAAAAAAAAAAAAAAAAAAAAAANNAAAAAAAAAGAAAAAGAAAAAGCCAGCTAGATGCAGTTGGCTCACAACTCTGGAAAAAATATTAAGGACGACAGAAAGAGCACAACATTTTGGCTCTTCTGTAGCCATTATGATATTGAGCAATATGCTGTAAAGAGCTATTGCAGTAAAGTGCTGCAAGACCACCTCCTTGCTAAATAAAGGTCATGCAAGGACTCTTCTGAGTACTCTAAGCTGACTGGCTAATTCTGCATCTTCTCAGATAGTTTTTTACACATCTTTCCTCCATGAGTTTTGGATTCTTCACATATTGACAGAAATGCTATGGTGGTGACTAAGCTCTTCCAATTCCAGCATCACCAAGAATCTCAAAGATTTTTTGTTTGATCTTTTCCATCAAAACCATATGAACCACTCCACTCAAAACAGGCAGAAGAGCCTCTCCCCATTCCTCACCACACAGAGGAGAGGCAGAGAGGCTCTTGCCTTGGGAACAGACAAGGGGATGCTGCTGAGAGCTCTCTGCAAGGTCATCAGAGGTGTCACCAGCAGGGAGTGGCAATGGCCAGCCCTACAGGAACCCACATGCTATGCCACCCCAGGACCCCCACCTGTCAGGCCAGCCCTGACACCCACCCAGCATCAACCAGTTCAGGTCACCTGCAGCCACCCAGGACCACACATCCCTTGGTAGTCCTGGACTCAAAGAGGATGGCTTAGCCTCAGTGGGCTCCTCAGTTTCCTCTTCTAGTATTTTATTTCCATAATGCTGTCTTACAGCATACTATACAAGAAAATAATGTGTACAGTAAACATACATACAGGTATATAATATTGACAGCATATATACATCCGACAGAAGAATCATTCATCAGCAAAGGCCTCTTTATCTTACACACAGGGACTGCATCAGTCACGTCAATAGCTGACACGGTAAGACACATTTGCAGTTTGTACTGCCTTCCATATTTTTGTATTTTCAGAAGGGGAAAAGCAGAGAGCGACAGTTCTGCCTCCAGTCACTCAGACCATGGAGCCGATGTAATTCTGCTGTCTTCATTACATTATTTTTCCCCAGAAACAGTAATACTCCAAAAAGATTAAATTAAGTAATACTTCAAAAAAAATCAAGCAGTTCTTTAATTTCATTTCAATACCATCTTGCTCTTCCAACAGCCTCTCGGATGTGCAGGAAATGGCTTAATGATGTGCCTTTATTAAAGGGAAGTGCCGAGGTATCTCTGCATGTTGCTCCCATCCCCCAGAAGTTTGCACAGCCACTACTCAGAGAATATTTATCTGCAAGCAAAAATGTCTTCACCAGAGCCTCCTTTTATCACAGGAGCTGCAACAAAAACAGCACTTAAAGGACATAATCATCTCTACTCACAGTACCTCCTGAACTGTAAACACAGTTTAAAAACTGCACACCACAGAGCTGAGACATGTTATCTAATCCTTTGAAACCCTACCCTGCTACAAACACGGGGAGGACAGGGCCAGGCACACCACGTGCTCCCACTCTCAGCTCCTGCAGCTGGAGGGGCCAGGGCCTCACCTGTGATGTGCTCACTGCTCTGCCCATCACCCTCTGACCCCCTCCAGAGTTAAAAGCTATCACCACTGTGCATTACAGAGCATTATGTGGGCTGCTGCCTAGAGCCTAACTAAGGAGGTGCATCCCCTTCTCCTTGCCTGTATCCCTCCAGTTCTACAGCTGGAAAATACAAAAAAAAAAAAAAAAAAAAAGGGGGAGTAAGTGGTTCTAGATGATCTTAGAGGTCTTTTCCAACCTTAATAGTTCTATAATTCTATGATTTAATAAAGCATTTGGGGCTGACACCCTTGCTCTCACTGGTGAGCTGCTTGAAGAATTACTTATGAGCAATTCTTTTGTTAGCGAGGCAGCCAAACCGCCCAGGTGACTTTGCACCTGCCTTATGTGGCAGCACCGCTACCAATGGGCTTTGACAGACAGACCTATCATAACAAGAAGGGCACAGGCTTTTGTATTTTTAAAAACTTAATTTATTCACAACAAGGTAATTTGAGCTAACTGGAAAGCAACTCTTTCCTATTATTTTTAACGCCCTAAAAGTCCATCCACAGTGATGTCACCACACCTTGGCTGCTCCATGGTAAACACCAACACTGGGTGCAAGGTGAGCAATTCTGGGTAAGCCCAGAGCACAACTGCTTTGTAGCTGCCTGCCCCAAATCCCACCAGATCTCACTGTGTCTGAACAAACTCTCCCTTTGGTAAATCCTCTACTGTGAAAAGCTATTGCTTATTTCACAGACTCAGTAGAACTGTTTTTTTTTCTCTCCCCCAGTGCAATCCAACCAACTTAAATTTAGTAGGTTCACTGAGGATTGTATCACATTTCCTAAAAACTGTTACCTGTTCCTGTCTGTTTGTCCCCACACTCTACATCTCATTTCAAGTGCTGAACCACAGAGCATTTAAGTCGTAACCTGCATTGATTTTTAAAATCTGCTTGTAGAGAAAAAGGAATCCTCCTCTACAGATCAATTAACACGGCTGTCAGGGCAGTAAGGTCACACACACAGGAACAACCTTCTGCAGCGCCATTGGTCTCCAGGACCCGATCCATCTCTCCCACTGAAATCAGCTTTGTCACTGGGACAAATGGTCCACTCACTGGTCAGGGTTATCCGAAACTCAAATCTGCATCTCAAAATCACACACAGAAGAGGAGCATGCTCGAAAGTTTATCATTTACTTCCACTGCTTTTAAATAACACCAGTTTACAAAAAAAAAAAAGTGACAGACAGATTGGATCAGCTTCATTCAACAGCTCTCGTACATCGTGAGTCACACAGCCAGCACAACTTCGCTACCAAATCCCTCACAACTGTTTCAATGTCCTCTGTACACTTCGCAGGATCTCTAGGACACAAATGAACATCTATACAGGTAAGGGAACTAGAGCCCAAAATAATTTAACGTCAGAGAATTCTTATATTGTCCCCAGATGAATTACTTGCTCCAACACTGAGTAATTTTTTACAGGATTAGCACACATTGGTCTAGCAAAGGGATATGAAAAATTTTGCTTGCTTCAGGCCAAACATTACTTCCAAACACTACTGGAAGCCACACACTGTGCTACACCTTAGCATTACTCACGTGGAGATAAAAGTCATGTCGCATTAGACTATAGGAAATGAAATCACAGGCCACATCCAACGTGCAGATTGTGTCCTAGCAGGCCAGATGTTGTGTGCATGATTAACTACCAGTCTTCCAGGGGAAGGTGATGAGCATACCTGGCTACGTCCTCTACTCAGACTGCCCCAGAAAAGCTTTTTTTATTATTTTTTATTTTTATTTTTAACCATTTGAATGAGTTACACTGCATTTCAAACGGATTACAGGCAGTTTGACTCCCATTGTCATGACATACAGATGGACTGAACAACAACCATGACAGGCAGTACTGGCTCCTGGGGGGGGTTCGAATCACTCTGCAAATCCTCACTTTTTGTTGCACCTCGTTGAGAGCTACATATGGATGTGAACACAACATGCACTCATACCAGCAGTCAGACTGCATCCCAGCCTCCAACTTTGCAAGGATTAATCATAACAAGGAGGATGAAGACAAGTGCCTGAAGGTACTGCCGTGTTAGCTACCTAGAGACACAGACTCACTGTTTTCATGGGAGATATGGGGACTTAATCTGAGATGCAAGATTTGGAAATGTATTTTGGCTTTATTCTTTTCATAGAGGAAAAAAAAAAAAATTAGCACAATGTTTAACACTAAGATTTCTATAGGAGATTTCTGTGGCATAGGGTGTGAGCCTTACAGATTGCATTTGCCTAACAACTAATGAAGACCTCAGAGAAAGCTATTTCACAATTTGTAAGTGTCTGAAGGCACTGGCAGCCATGTTTATCTCATTAGTGTGAAGCAGCTGACACAACTGTAAACACTGCAGCGCAAAAGTATCGCGGATCTGCACCATTCAGATCATTTCTACTGCACAGCTGAGGACTTAGAGCATCAGTGGGAGGAGGACATTTCTTCTTAATTTGGTGCCAAGTGACACAGTGCTCTTTATTGTCTGCAACAGTATTTTGGGAAATGGTCCCTTAGTATGGCACATCAGACAATCCATGAAAGGCCAAATGCACAGCAGACTCCACTGGATGAAGCTGTTTTGGTTCTCACCAGAAATACTTACTTTGTTCTTGTTTCCCCAGCTACCTCAATTTCCTCCATATCTCACTCCCTGGTTGTTGGTTTTTTCCTTCCTTCCATATATGTAAATAAAATTGACTTTAAAGCACTTGAACAAACACATTGTGCAATTTTTTGCACCTTCACTTTGCAGTCACTTGACATTCCACTGAATTCACTACAATTTTAAAGATCTCCAGCAACAAGCAAAACTTTTTATCAGTACAGATTTGAAACGTTAGGTAGATCATCCGAGAAACTACCAGATGCATAGAATATAAGACATTTAATTTTGCATTCTTGGGGGAGAAAAGAAAAAAAGTATTTTCAGTTGTGTTGCTACTTTACTCTGACCCTGTCACCTGGTGAACACCTGTAGCTTTTGGTTGCTTTACTAAATTCTAAAGTATTGTTTGAGCCCAATGCTTCAAAAGTGTTAAGACAGTTCCTTTTACATTTGTGCTAAGCTCTTGTACTGAAGTTGTCAAAGCAGTGAGGTGAACCAGTAGATGACTGAAAAATAAGCCCTCACCAGGAAGCTTTCTGCATTACACAGTAGAGGAGAATCTCAAACCTGCCGCTCACACAGAGACCAGAGCTCACCAGGCTGCGATTCAGATGGTCCCCACCAGTTGAGCAGCATCACAAACTCTCACTCATCAGCCCCTTGCATTTTGTGATCATTTATACTTCTGGATGAGATTTTGTTATAGCTCAGCAAATGTTAGACAAAAAATAATTAACCATGAGTGCATTCATTACAGGCAGGCACCCATAAACTGTAGTATGAACATCAACTACACTTCCCTCAGTGACAAGGAGTCCCTCAAGGCTCAATTACTTGCCACTTTTTGCTCCATTTCAGATGTTAGCAGCCCTACTCTCTCTAAATGGGTAATAACTACTGATAACCATTTACAAGCACCAATTAAGAGTTTTAAACTGGTACCAATAACTTCTCTCAAAACTGGGACCAAGCTGGAGCATTACTTATATTTCCCAACTTCATAGATAATTATCTCAGCGTGTTCCATTTCCCACATAATTTACTTTAGTAAATCACTATTACTCAATACATGCAGGCAGCTAGAAGCCTACAAAAGTGCCTAGCCTGTAACCGGGATCCTATCTTAAGCTGAGAAAGGAATACAGATATACGCATGCATACCCTTTTGGATAATTTTTTCTCCACAGCCTACATCCAGGAACAGTGACTGATGATGGATAAGACCACATTAGTTCAGAATATCTGCTTACACCTAAGCACAGTGATTAAGCTCTCAGAGACTCATCCTTCCCAAAAAGCAACTCCTACTTCTTTTCAATAGTAGAGCTCAGTCTGCCAAGTATACTTCCTGCAAATACCAGAATAAGTCTCTATTCTACAATGACTGTCCGTCATTTCTAAGGACTCCTGAAAAAGACTGCAGGTAAGAACCGCAGACAGTACTTTTGAAGATTTTGACTGTGCTAAAATTGAAGGATTTACCTTGATTCCACTTGTAAGATTTGTTCTGGAAGCGGAAGCTTCCCCTTCAAACTTTTTTCAATTGATTTAAACCTTTTTGTATTACCTGCATCTCTCTTCCCCAAGGTTACACAGCTTGTGGCAAAGTATACATACGGAAATTCAGTAAGAAAAGTGCTTTTTCAGTTTCAGGTTACCCTTAAACCTAGTTAAAAGACAGGAATAACAAAAATAAAACCAAATGATCTACTGTAAATCATATATTAAACTCAGATTTTCATTAAAAAAAAAAAAAAACAGAAGTTATCCATTTGAGAAGAGCAATATGAGAAAAAAAAATAAGGAGGTGGGACACAGTGCATGGCTGTTGTTTGTTTGTTTGTTTTTTAGGGGTGTAGCTGTGGTACTTCACTACTCTAGTCACAGAGGCAGAAAGAAGCAAGAGAGAGAATACTTTCATCTTTCTTTAGAGAAGCATGGAGATATGCTTGAATGGGGCTAAGGGAAAAGAGGAATAAAAGTGATGTTTGTTATACAACACAAAATTTCAAATGCATCCTACTTTAAAATGAAGCATTTAAACACAGCACGTGTAGTAGTCAACAAAAAAACGCTGGTCCAGCCAACAAGGCTGTCGTTATTGCCATGATCTCTGATGCTGAGCTCATGCAGATGCTGACCTGAAAACAAAGAAAATTAAAAGTTGTAAGCAGCAGCAGTCAAACTGCTGGAGAATGTTGATACCTCTCTTGCAGAGCGCCATCGGATCCTAACAGCCGGATTCAGACATGCAAGGTAAAACATTTCAATCTGTGCATCCCTCTGGTCTGTCTGCAGTGCAACGTACGGCTTCAAACAGCCCTCAGTAAACAGTCTTCTCATCACTCCAGCCTGGGCTGCATTTTAATCAAGGTCCTTTAAATGCCATTGAACAAATCCATATGCTATGGATTGCTTCTTGTATGCCTCTGGCCAACCTCTATTTGGAGGGTCATTTATTATTTTTAGAAAACCCAAACAATTCAAAGAAATAGTACAAATTACAGCATGTCTCGAAGCAGAGCACAGTCATTTCTGGTCATTTTGTGTTGCATGTGAACAAAGTTTTTAATTATTCCTTTATAATGACATAGTGCATGCATTCATGTGTTAGTCACACAAGACGAGGAGCTAGATTTATCTCATGATTAAGCAGCAGCTAAGTTTTCAGGCCACATACATGTTAATTTTGGATTCTACAACTCATGTGCTGAGCAGTAAAGACAACCAAAGAACAGGAATATGAAAAGAGCTCTCATCTATAATAGCAGCAGTAATGACCCCACATTTCTAAAGGGGTGACACATATGATGAAAACCCTGAACTTCCTTGTAAACTATTTTTTGCAAATCATAGAA
Source organism: Alectura lathami (assembly GCA_013399715.1). Classification (NCBI taxonomy): domain Eukaryota; kingdom Metazoa; phylum Chordata; class Aves; order Galliformes; family Megapodiidae; genus Alectura; species Alectura lathami. The sequence continues at coordinate 276,562 of VXAV01004305.1, forward strand.
TTGTAGAATCATAGAATGGCTTGGGTTGGAAGGGACCTCAGAGATCATCTAGTTCCAACCCCCCTGCCGTGGACAGGGCTGCCAGCCACTCGCTCACTAGATCAAACTGCCCAGGAACCCATCCAGCCTGGCCTTGAACACAGCCAGGGATGGGGCAGCCACAGCTTCTCTGGGCAGCCTGTGCCAGCACCTCACCACTCTCTCAGTGAACAATTTCTTCCTGATGTCCAACCTAAACCTCCCTTCTTTCAGTTTTAGCCCATTCCCCCTTGTCCTGCCATTATCCACCCGTGTAAAAAAAATCCATCCCAGGGAAGGTTAGTCTGTGCATCAATTATCAAACAAGGAGTTTGCTCCCAGCAGAGCCACAGGCTTAGCAAAAACTCATGAAAAAGTGGAGATGGGCAGGGGAAATGTGGTCATCATTTGCCTACTCTGTTCCACAAGGAACTATATTAGGGAGGTATGAGCCAGCAGACTGCTGACTGCTACAGTTCTTTCCATCTCCCATAGATAAGTCAATTAATCAAACTTTGCCTACTACCTGTCAAAAGCCTGTCTCTGTCCCCTTGGTAAAATACAAAAAGAATGCAGGGGTTCTTCCCCCACATGCACGTTGCGTCTTTGTTAAAAAGCAGTTCCAGACATTTGGGGAAAACATTATTTCATGCTGTTAAAAAGGTTTACAAAAAACTCCTTCTCTTCTCCGTCTTTCTCTCCCTGCTACTCTGTTTAAAGACATTCCCCTGAAGAGAGGAGTGGGGCTTGCCCAGCATCTGAGAGCAGCCATCGGAGCTGTGGCAGTCATTCTGACCCCTGGAACCTTCCTGCCCATGCATCATGTGGGCAACCCTGCAGCTTTTTCAATTAAACGAGGAATAGTGTTCCAGTTCATTGAGGAATGGACAGATGCTCGTTTTATGCCTTTGGTGTGTCAAGCCACTGGGTTTTGAGTCCCTCGAAGACAGAGGTCGAGGCCAAGTCTTCAGTGCTCTTCTCCTGAGTTCCATCCCTGCCACCAACCCGCAGCCAAAGCGAGGAGTTCCAGGAGGAGCAGAGGAGCGCAAACCAGGAAGCCTGTGTGTCCCAATCCCCAGTTACCCTCCGGCACAGACAGTGTAAAAGAGACAACAAATTAAACCCAGATTTTCCATTTCCCTTTCTGTAAAATAGTTAATGTCAACAGGATACTGCACTCTGGTATCTAGAAAGAAGAGAACTGCATGCGTGCAAGGCACGAATTCTATGAAAATAAGTAACAGAAGCAAAATGCAGTATTTGCTCCTGCTGTAACTTAGCCCAAATTGATGGAGCTCAAAAGAAAAGTCATCAGGCCCAAACTTTGCAATTGCCCTTTAGAATTTTAGAGTGGATGGGAAGTTTCAGGGGTAGCAATTTTTGTAGTTCTGCAGGCTCAGACAAGGATAACCAAAGCAGATCTTTTACGAAACGCACATCTGGGAAAAATGTTTTCCTTGTCTTTTCATGCCAAAGGATCATGAGACAAACGAAGAGAACAACATAAGATAGGATGCTGGTTTTCCTCTGCCATTACAATTACAGGCATCCACCTCCATAATGGGAAACATTTGTGTGTATTCTTAAGAGACTAAAGAAGTGTTCTTTGAGGAACTTGTTGGATCCTCTTCCTGGTAGAAGATAAAGCAAGAAAGAAGCAGTAGAATTTTCCCTCACACCTTGAAAATCCTAAGGAGCTGGATTTCCACACAACTGGATCTCGGAAATCTGCTGAAAGCAGGGTACGCCATCGTCACCAGACGACGAGTTTGGGGTCCACTGAAGTAAGTGGAAACACTACCACTTCCTATCACCTGTTCCATCCACCTCTGAGTTTTGCTCTGTGATTGACTAGGTTCCTCAGTACTTTTACAGCAATTATTTATTTCACATTATGGCCTGACGAAATGCTAAAAATGACCAGCTGTTGAATACAACCAGTTCCCAGAATACTCTTGTTTGGGATTAGTTTCTGAATTAGGTTCAGACTAAGCATTTTCAGGTCTATTTTTATTTGTGTTGAAATAGATGCTTCAGTGTTTTTAGCTGTTTGAGCAGCAGCTGTTGCCATAGACTAGTTTGCTGCAGCATGAGCAGGAATTGGATTCAATGTTGTTATTTGGAAAGCATTTAAAATTCTTTTTTTTTTTTTTTTTCCACAACTCTACTGCATACAGATTTTTTCTAACACTTCCCACAGCTTTTATGAGAACGAATCAAAATGTTCTTGATTAGTTCCTCAACCCAAGTATAGTGAAGGGAAGCAAAGATATCTTCACACTCATATTGCGAAGATATTCTGGCTGCGTTTGAAGCCAGTAAGTCACATTTGACTTCATTTAGAGTTGCACCCCTACCTAATTTTGATTTGACAGACTATTTCTAAATAAAGTAATTTTATTTGGAAATCATAGCCTATGGTATCAACGAACAAAGAAATTTCTAATTAGAAGATCCACTATCCTCCATAATTATAACCTCTGGACATTTGAAAAACACATAGGCACACAAAGCATTGTAATTATTCCACGCCCTAGCTTTTAGGCAGCATCCTTCAACTCACAGTGATGAATTCTGTGAACTGAAATCTCCCAGTTCAGGAAAATAAAAATGTTGGAAATTGAATAAATTGTTATTTTCATTGTCTAAACATCAATGCCTTCCTTCATTAGGGAAGTCAACATAACTTAAATGAAATTTAATGAGAGATGATGTCACATGAATTAGTCATGGTATATACCAAATTCTTAACTCAAAAATAAAGATTGTAGCCTCTTTGCAAACTTCTCTTCAACTCTTTAGTTTTCTCAGTTGTTTGTCTTCCCTTATGCATACTGCACTCCCTTCCCTCCCCACATGCATGGTATTGGTGAGTATACCAAAACGTGCTAAATAATTCAGAATGGCTAAAGGTAAAATTTTTCAGGTCAAGTAGCTAATTTTAGTGGTTCTCTAAACATCGTTTTTTTACAGAGAAAGAGTATATTCTGTGATTCTTCCCACTTCATAAACTGGCTGACAAGTACCTTGAAACATCTAAGCAAATACATTCATCAGGTATGGCAATTTAACACGAGCAAGATGTTTTTTGAAAAAATCAATACTGAAAGGAAAAGTTAGCCTTTCATCCCAAATTGACTGCAGATCCATGCAGGCACTACTCAGAGATTTTCTGTGAAAGAGTTGTTTTCATTCGCTCTTTGACTTTTGGTTTCTCTGAGTTATTCTTCTAAATGATGTTTCTCCAGTTGCAAAACCGGATGATTTCCATTTGTCATCCTGATTACACGATGTATGCCAGGATTTTATTTTACAATGTAATATTGACTAAAATATTAATAGCAAGCGATGACAGGAACCAATCCAAAATAGCAACACGCGCTCTTCCATTAGCTGTGTAGTTTCCACCATTAATTAGTCTATTCCCCTTAATTAGATTCTAGCTGTTGCAGGGCTGGGAGTCAAGAAAGGAAAAGAACCTTTCAAGGCATTAACATCTCAAGCTCTGCAGCACGTTTCAGGAGTCAGCGCAGCACAGTAACTCATTATGCATATGTAAAACTTTGCAGAAGATCACCCATCAGTCCCAAAGTCTCATTTCTTTAGCTCCTGAGCTGAAAATTAGAACATGACATATAAGGAATTTTCACCTGAAGTTTAAAATGCCTGTATACATAGAAGTTTAATTTATTATTCTAATGACTTTCACAGCTTGAGATTCTCACTGGGAGACATGCCTGTATGCATTTAATAAGGCTGCAGAGATTGGGACTATTCCTGAAGGACTTTCTGAATCATTTCCAAAGCATCTTTTTATAGCTAGCAAAGTATAAATTATGTAAAAAGGCATTTAGACAGATATCATCAAATGTATTTGACTGTTAACCCCTTTTTGTTAGATTAATCTATAAACCTGAAAAGAATTCACTTCTAGCATGCCAAGACCATGCTCATGTATTTAGATGTGAAGATGTAATCATTCAAATAGCTGGGGCGGGGGGAGGCAGGGGGAAGTCTTCATGCTGTTCTCTTTTACTCCTCAGAGACCTAAACTGCACGTTCATGAAAAATCTTCTGTCCTATTACTGCAGTGTTTGTAACCCACAAACATAATTCATGATTCTGAGCCTTAGATTTCTGGAAATCTAGTAAAAAGATCTGATCCACTCTCCTAGTAAATATTTCTGTTCTTCTTGCTAGGATTACAAAATCCTCATTCTTTGGGGACACAGGAATGGAAAACAAAGGTTCCCACGATCCATATAAATTAACCAATAGTGGAAAATGAAGAGAGTTAATGTCAGAAAACAGAGTTCCGATTAAGCCACATACTTTCCCCCCCACGCCCCATAGATAACGAAAGATTGGGGTTGGCACAACAGCTCTCTACTCCTCTTTATAAGGGGCATTTTGTCACCTCTTCAGAGTTCAGGTACCACAGCAATGAATATTAAATAATGGCCAGACAGAGAGGAGCATGAAATTCTCTAGAGTGGCTACCAAAGGCTAACCCCATGTCAAAAATCATTCTTCTCCTCAATATAGTCGTAAACAACACACCGTGTGTTTCTGCCATTTGAGGCCAAAATACTCATGAGAATTGCACATCTCCAGTTTCAATGCCCTTGAAGCTAGACAAGATCATTCAACCTCAGACATGAACTGCAGCTTGACTGTAATCCAGACTCAGATCTGCACACCCTCTTCCTCGACCATCTCTAATTATGAGTAACCTTGATTTGCTTTTTACCTCGGTAAACAGACAAGCTGGGTACAAGCATTTCTCATACAATGGCAGAAGGCTATATAATACACACATCAGAAGTGCTCTTTCCTCCTCACTGCATGACTTCTGTTTTGCAAGGCATGCCCAAAAGCAGAGATCACATTTGACAAGAACATTCACTATTTTTTCCTCATCGAGAATGACTGCAGGATTCTAGTTACAAAGACATTTTGTCAGTTCACCGCTGTAAGTGGCCACTTTTCATACACGCCAGCTAAGCAGAAACAACCTGAGACTTATGAATACTTATCAGATTGTGTGAAAGTCACAGGCATCACACTGCCGTCTGACTCTCAATAGCAGGGGACTTCTGGGTGTCATTTGGGAATGAAAGGATACTGTCATTATTCCAAGAGGAGAAAGAGAGCCAAACGAGGCTCCTTGTGAAAGCAGTCCAATGATACAACATTTTGATTAGAATACATGACACCAAGAAATTGTCTGTTGGCAACCATACATTTTCCCATTACAACAACAAGATACAATGAAAGGGAACTTCTTTTCAAATGCTGAGCCTACTGGGAGGTTTCTAAAACCTCAAGTTTCATGAGACTATGGCCTCTGGAGCTGAAGAAACAAGGGAGAAAAAGTATTTGCAGCAAATATTTTTCCAGGGAACAAAAATAAAAGTCTCCTTACTTGTACATACGTGGCGCTGCCCTCCATACAAGTCACCATCATGTGCATTGCCAGGCTTAGGATGAGTTGCTCCATCACTGAGCAGTGGCCTTGTGGTGACTGCATTCAGCTGCCTGCCTCTCTGCCTCTACATCTTTCTCATATTTTATAGATAAATTTTGTGCATGCGTTAAAAAAAAAAAAAAAAAAAAAAAAGGCNGTGCATGCGTTAAAAAAAAAAAAAAAGGCATAATTGAAGCACATCTGTGTTTTGTTGGGGGTTTTAGCATGAAAATGTAACTCACAGCCTTCCTCCAGCAGCTTCTTTCCCTCTCAGTCAGCACTCTGGAATAAAGTGGTTTTCCAGACTCCTAAATCAGTTGGAAGGATTCAAAAGAGGTCATTCTGCTTTGTGTGCCATGGGAAGTGCCCAAATCACACATCTGGAGAGACAATCCCCCTCAAATTATTTTATATTTAACACTTCACAATGGAACCACTCTAAGAGATGGATAACATGATGGGTTTGGGCATGGAGGACCTGGTTTCTGGGTTCTCATCTGATCTGAAAAGCACTTGGATGCAGCACTACAACCACCCTCTCTGCAGATGATCATCCCAGAAAGTGTCAGTGGCTATGCAGAGGACAATCTCCCTCCTAACTGAAAAGTCACTCAACATCTTAAAAAATGTTTACGTAAAGAGTTTTGTTGAACTTGGTAAGTTCTTGGGTGGGAAAAGCTCAGGTTTAGAGTAAGAGGCATTCTGCGACAAAATGTTCTGCAACTTTCTGACCAGCTTTGCCTGCAAGTCTCTCCAAGTGGTCAGTCACAGTGAAAATTGGTTTAAATGCCTGCTGAGAGTCCCAGCAAGCCTGGAAACTGACCTGACCTTGGATTAAGTTGAGTCACAGTCTGTAGAAAGCTAATCATGTATCTGCAAGTCCAAATAAAAATAAGCACATAACACTTTCAGCTAGATTGAGTAAAGGGGAGGAAATCAATACTAAATACACTGCAAAATGTATTTTGTATTTTGAAATACAAACAGAAACTACCCATGGTTCAAACTCAAATAATAGCTTCAGTGAAGGAAGGATTTCAGCTGCTGCATTACAGAAACAACTTATGAAACGTTAAGTTATTCTCCACATTTTTCAGTGAATTTTTCAACAGTTCAGTGACACCGTTCATGCATCAAAACATCAAACATCCAGAAATAAGCAATGTAAAGGCTATTCAAAGCAGAAAGGTGATGTGATTTTGGTTTCTTTTTTTGTTGTTGCTGTTTTTTTATCTAAACACCTTAACATTAAGAGAAAAAGTATCATTAATTAAGATGGAAAGCTTTAGATTTATTTGCTGGAGTGCAAATCAATTTTTCAGCCAATTTTTCAGTTGATCCCAGATGTGAAAGCCCTGTGTACATCCAGCTCTGCAGGTAACACCTCGTTCCAGCTCTGTGCTGGGCCACTTGCTACCTGGCTCTGGGCAGCCTTCCTTGTGGAGGTGGCACTCAGGCACATGTGAGCTCGTGAAGAGCCTACATCACTGGTAATCCCACATCATTGTGGTTTCCTTGACTCCAGCTGCCCAAATTTGTGACTGGTAGCTCGTAATGAGTGAATGTCCCAGAGAGAGCAGGCCCTGCACACCTCAGGCAGGAGGCCCCAACCCCAGGACTTCATCCAAAAGAAAAAGCGTTGTGTTATCAGGTCAGCACTCCAGTGCTCCAAAAGCCACCCTGGTGGGAACTGTCATTTTCCCCTGAAAGCCAAGCTCAAACAGTCTAAAACTCAGATCTTGTACAGGAGTGAAAGCAGTGGAGTTTTCCACATTTTAGACCAAGACCCCAACCTCCACTTCATCTCTTTTCTGCCACATCCCAGAGGCGCACTAGTACGAAAACCTCACAGCTGACCTGTGGAAGACTCCTCGAAGGTACCCAAACTGAGAACAGCTCTAAGGCTACAGCAAGAACCACGTCTGTCCAGACATCTACCCCGCGGAAAGGCGCACTGCTCTCACAATGCTGCTCACTATTCCCAGCTTCCAGCCACATGGGTCAGTGCTGAAAGACTTTACTGGAGCTCTTCATCTGGAGAAGGCTGACAGCAAATGTGACAGCTCTGCATGAGCACAGCCATGGTTATAGTCCATGGTATATGGACTCCATTCAATGTTCTATGAAGCATCACATACATCCTTGATAGTAAGGAGTACACACCAACAGGAGAAAAAATAGCTTTAAAATTAAGAAATGGCATTGATCCTATACTTGTGTTCCATTACAGTAAGGTACTCTCAGGCACCAAGTTCTCTCCAAACAGAGTTCACCTCTGGCAAACACAGTCATATTTGTAACCTAATGCTGTTTTTGAAAGCCATTTATGTCTTTGCAGACACACACACACACACAAAAAAAAAAAAAAAAAAAAAAAAATCTGTGACCAAATCAGACTTCGCAAAGATGTTCATCTAAAAAATTAACTGCTTGTAATTGAATTTGGGATTTTTTTTTTAATGAACTCCCCCAAAGGTGTGTTAAATTCCAGCCGGATACATTAGTTTTAGTACCACTCTCTCAATCGCTTTCCAGCACACTTTATTACCATACACCACAAATAAATTCTATTGCAAAGCAAATGCTCAATGAAACTTTTAGTGGCACAATACAGATATCAGACGTTCAAGTAAAATAAAGAACCCAGACCTCCTGATATAAAATGTACAAACAGCAAACCAAACAGAAAAAAGGGAAAGGAAATGGAAAGGAAACTTTCTTTCACATTAAAATTTCCTTTTGTTATGAAGAAAACCAAATCAAACAGTAAAAATTCCTGCGACTCAAACTATACTATATTCATGTGGCTCCACAACAAAGCATGTTGCTATGCTGTATAAATTATCTTTCATTTTCTGGAGACAGTAAGTGCCGAGTGTTTTGTCTGGCTATATGGACCATGAACAATGCAGCAATTTCAGAGCATTCCATTCACACATAAAAAAAAACCTGCATACTATTAATATATCCTGACTAGATTAAAAGTCTTGCAAATGATTTTGCCTGAAATGCCCTAGTACGAGATCTCCTTTAGGGAAATATCTTCAGCACCAATTAATTTAATTGACAAGGATGCCAAGAGAATAGAAACGAAGAGACAGAGACAGAGCAGACCAGGATAGGCTCTGTTTCCACATGTGCTGTAACATCCTGCAGTCTATTTGCTATTAGCATTTGCAGCATTCCCACCCTAACTATTTTTATTACCACCACTTCACGGATATTTTGAAACTTTAAATCATGGGAGACCAACAGAGTAAAAGTTACTAAGGTATCAGCACCACAGTCATGTCTGGCATTCCTTTTTTCTTTAAAGGACCCACTTTCATCACTCGCTGTTCCCTGAATAGCTGGTACACTTTTCTACAATTTTAGCATGCCACGATTGTTCCTCTCCACCCTCCAGGGAGGAAACAGAGCGAATTTAACCTACACAGTGCCATAAAACCAGTGAAATCTTCAGCTTTCCCTCCCCCATTGCCACACTGTGCCCCCCAGAAGAAAACTGAGCCTACAACCTAATCAAATCTGTGACACTTTAGAGGGGGGACA
>VXAV01004305.1:285634-310282 GCA_013399715.1 Alectura lathami
GAAAAAAAAAAAAAAAAAAAAAAAAAAAGTTGTTTCAACCTTGGGAATCATGTGGAATCCACATAATTTACTGTTTCCTGTGATTCATCAAACTTCCTTCTTCCCAAGAGTAATTGGTCACCACTTATTTATACACCACAGAGAGGCTTAACTCCAAAGGTCAGGCAAAGATTTAAAAAGGCAGATCATTTGTTTAAGAAATCTGGTGGTGTTTTTTTGTGTTTTTTGTTTTTCAAATATGGAAATAAAAACTAACACATTCTAAGCATGCGCTTAGACTGTCAGAAAATACATGGATTACCAGAGCTCGTGTGGAATCACACGGTACGTTTAGGATGCAGAATCTTCAGCAAAGATGTTAAAGATGCACAGTAAGTATGTTGGGTCTCAGTTTTGGGTGGAAGGACTAGGAAAACCGGGAGCATGCAACACAGCACCCCGCACTAGCTTTGACAACATTCTTTGCACATTTTAAAAGAAAAGATTGTAACACATATGGAGTCAGCGTGCCTTGACACCCATGCAGATGGGACAAGCTTCCGTGTGGAGAATACTTCTGCAGGAAGAGCATGTGAGCATTTTTGTGTTTACACAGCAAAACGTTTGGTTCCCCTACAATAAAAACTTGTTTTCTTTACCACAATAAGAGATAAGGAAAAGCAATTATGAAGCTAGAAACCCAGAGGAGAGAAATAAAAGCTAAAAGCTAGTCCTCGAGCTCCAAGTTTCAAATCAAACTGTGATTCTAACATTAAACATTTACTCTAAATATATATGCACTTTTAATATAAAAACACTAAGAGACTCTGGAATTGAATGCTTTCTCTAGCTAAACTTCTGCCCAGTTCTGATTTTCTCAACAGACCTTACAGCCCTATAAAACCCTGTCTACACAAAGCGGTGAAGCAATGTTAAAATGCATGCTTGACTATGTCAATACTACATAAACTGCAAAATCCAGTTTGTGTCAACAATTAATTACCTGTGGTAAAGTTTTCAGCAATTAAATGCTATAAAAACTCCAATCAAAAAAAAAGCTTAACTATATAAGCTGAAATACACACCTATAGCAGCATACATGAGAATACAGCATGTGCCACTGTGTATATTAACAGGGGACTGAAAATTTCAGCTGGTGTAAGAATAGAAATCATAGCCTAGCTCTTGTTTAAAGATTTTTCCAACTCTCTTACAGATTCCAAAGATCTTTATGGGAAGCAAAGGAATTCCAAACATCCTTGCAAGGCACTGCCTCAGGCATTAACTGAAATTCCCACCATGATGCAGGAAAGGAGGAAAAGAAAAAGGAACATAAGTAAAAAGTATATATGTACATTCACATAAAAATACATAATATAGATATGTATGTGTGTATGAATATATATATTCTTACCAAACAAGATGTAATCAACTGTATTTCAGATGAGAAGAATAGTTGGAATTGAATGCAAAACCATTTAGTACCTTAATTTATGATGTGATTCTTTGTAACAAAATGGCACATGCAGAAATCCCTAAAGATTTAGGGAAGAAATCATACATAATTGGTTTTACTCATACATTTAGGTCAGGCTTTGCTTTGTTTTCTACCTTTTACATTTTGTGTTAGGAAATATTTGAGATCTGAACAGCAACAAAAAAAAGGAATCTGAGACAAAGCCTTCCCTCCTTCAGCTAAAACACTTATGCAGGGTTTCTCCCTTTTTGTTTTGCTATATACCTGCCTAACACTGGTCAGATGTATGGTCAAGATCATAGCCATTTTTTCAAATTAGTTCAAAGTACTCTTTCTACTCCAAATTAATCATTTTAATTATGCTGTCAACAGCTGCATCAGGGCTTCAAATCAAATCTGTTCCGTTAATGAGATCCTGTTGCCATACATTTTTTATCCAATACCCTTTTAAATAGCTAAACTACATGTTAGGAGATTCCATTATAAGCTGGACTTCATATGGACAGTCATTTTCATTAATTTAAAGTACATGATCTGAATTTTCATATGGGGATGGAAAAAAACTCTCCTGGAAGTCCTGCCTTGGAAAGACAGGAATTCTTATACCTTTCATTGGAATTTTCATAAAAGTTAGAGGAAAAAAAAATAAGTTTAAATGGAAGTATAGGAGAGAAAGAAGACAAAGAAAACTCGCTAGGATAATTTACTCCTTCCCCTTTTTTGCACTCGTTGATGAGATGTGCTGCTTCCTGTTCCTGCCTTTGCTTCAGCAAAACTGTTCTGAATTGGTAGAATTTTGACGCAACAAAAATATGTAACAGGAAGGTCACGAATTCAATCTACTCCCCCCCCCCCATCCCTGGTGTTCCTTTAAACCTTACAAAAGAGCCTATAGACAAGACTGTCAGCTAAAATCCACAGAACAAAAGAATGCAAATTGCCACCTATTACCTCCCAGGCACATTTCAAATAACCGAAAGGAGTCTAGATAAATGATAAGATCCCAGTCAATAGCTCATTTCTACTATAAGTCACCACGCAGTCCTGAAAGGAAATGCACTGCAGTTAAGCCAGCACTGATTACTGAACAAGAAAAATGAAGTTACCTTTTAACCATGGCACAGTAACATTTACAGATCAAAAACATGTTATTAAACTCCTGGACTCTCCACGCTCCATGTCTGCTCAGAAATATTTCTCAAAATCTAATATTTCCCGCAAAGCAGCCAGTCAGAGCAGACTCAGCTCTGATTTTCTTTCTCACTTTTGCTTTCATAATTCCTATCTGCCTCCCTATGCAACCAAATACAAAAGCTAGCACTTTTCTCAAAAGGATCCTTGAGGTCACACCCTTCAATCTGCCATTGCAGCAAGGTGCTTACAGGCACTGTGCCTTGCCCTAACCCACACACTTCTGAAAATACCACCCTCGGGCTACCAAACCCTTGGCCTAATTTTCAAAATCTCTGAAGGGTCAGCAGTTTCTAATCACTGCACAGGAACTACCAGGGCATTTGCAGGTTTGAAAATCAGTCTACTTATTTGAGTCCCTTAGGAGAAGAGTTTGGAATGCCTAATTTTAAACTGCCATTTTTTTAAAAAACAGCTTTAGTCAGGCTTTTTGCCTAAAGTTTGGCCAAGCAGCATGATCAATCTGACAGGCTACAAAGCCTGCAACTCTTGAATTGAACCTGCAGAGGAGATGGCTGGCAGGGGGTGGGCGGTAATAATGGAGAGGCTTGCAGAAAAGTCGTGCAGGCAGTGGACAAGGCAAATGGAGAACTGCTGCTCCCCAAACTCCATCATGCTACAAGCTAGCAGACAATAGTTAAAAACCACAAATAATCTTTTTAAAGTATGTGAAAGACAGAACTTCATGCTATAGCAGCAAGGCCCTGCTGCTGCCAAAGGCCGCGGGGGCAGGTGGCATGAGCAGGCTGAGAAACAGATCAGAAGCAGTCAGTCAGCAGACCCCTAGGCACACACTGAGAGCAGAGAGCAGAGACATCCCCCATCTCCTGCCAAACCCAACAGCTGAGGATGCTGGGGCAATTCATGAGGAATGGGCTGGACCACCATTGCAGAAGCCTAGCAGCTGTGCGGGGCCCTGGCCTAGCCCAGGAGGGCATTTCAGCTTCCAAACACAGAAGTGGCTGGGAGAAACACAGTAACTGGCTAGAAACATGTAAAACCTTCAAAACTCTCCTTGCAATAAGCATCGCCTGCTAGAACCAAGAAAGGGAATGTACTTTGCTCCACTTCTGATATGGTGTTGGCCCATCTGTCCTTCAGTGTTAGAGGAAACAGGAGGGAGCAGAACCCTGAGAGCAGCAGGAGCATCCCTCCTCTGCTCCAAGCTCCGTTTAGCACAAACCAGTCACACTGTTCACACTGGAGGAGGGTAGGCAAGAAGCAGAGCCCTGTATCACACAGGCATCACTCAAAGCACAAGCAAAAGGACTGCAGCTGATGCTGAGAAAATGAGGCAGAAAGATCAGCTGAGAACAGAGGGAAAAGGCACAACGCTCCCTCCTGTGTTTGATGTCACTGTCATTGCCCCATTGCAGTGCTGACATTACTCAAGTGATTCACCAGCACTGTCCAGAACAAACCAGTACCCGCTAAGATGTCCTGAGACTCGCTCAGAATTACAAGGGCAGAGGCACATCCTAGATCTGACCAACATGTCAAGCTTCAACATTTACACCCAGATCAGTTTTTTGGTTGTCAAATACAAAACCAGAATGACTGGCAGCTCACTACAGGAAAGGCTATTAGCTTAAGGTAAGGTCTTCACTTCTTATTTACTAAAATACTCCCTTGGAAGATATTTTTTATTTGGTGGGGCGGGTGGCAAGAAGCAAGGAAGAGAAAAAGCAGAACCATCACGAATCCTCTTTTTGTTCCTAGCTGTTGGAAATACAAAATAGGGGGACATAAAACAAGGGCAATAGCCTTTTTTTTTTTTGGCTAGATTCTATCCTGTGTCATAAGGAAGCTGTCTTAGAAAAATGCTGCTTCCCAAATGCCAGTAAGAGCATCCCTATTAGTATTCTCATGGTTTCTGTGTGCAATATTCCCCTGGCAGAGCACTCCTCGAGGTAATTCCTGCTATCCCTAGAAACCAGTTCAGCATGCCAGCATTTCTGATGGATCCAGGTACAGATCCGCCCTGGCTTGCCAGCAGGCAGGTAAAGGTGGAGGTGCTGGGAAAGCCCTCTGGACAGAATGCAGCACTGGCAGCCACACCAGCAGGTCCAATTCATTTGAGCTTAAAACCAGTTTCCAGCTGCTACTGCACACTGTTTTGCTCCATATTACAGTTGCTTAGGAATTAAAAGTCTCTGTCACGGGAAGGGACAACCTATCATACAAACCACAGTTCTGCTGCTAAAAATACCAGATATTTGGGGTATGTAAAGCAAGAGCTAGCTCATTTTTGTCACCAAATTTCTGATTTATTTTATCAGTAATACCTGATGCATGACAATACTGGCATGCAAAAGTCAGCTAGTACTTAAATGGCACTGAGCAACTACAAGGGAGAAAGCAATTATAGATGAGGTCAAACTCCAGGGATTTCCACAACTTTTATGCAGATCTGCATTGCCTATTTTCATTCATAGAATAAGCAGTGAAAACAATAATCAAGGCTGGATTTAAGTCCTTTGACTATCCCACAGGAACATGTTTTATAATGCACTGAATCTATTTAGCACTTTGAGAACATCAGTATCATCAGCAAGCTAATAATGAAGTCAAAACATTAGCCGTTCAAAGCAACACAGGGATAAATTCTGTCTCCTAGAAGTCTGAGCTCTGTTGGAACATACTTTCTACATAAATGTTAATGGTGTAATCCAACAGATTTGTAAGATGTATTCTTAAAAGTTTGTTATCTGATGTTATGTTGTGCTTTATGGCAAGGTTCTAAGGCAAAAAAATAATTTAAATGCACAGAGTAAAATGGACTAAGTATTATTTTGGCAACTTCATCTGTAAGGAATTCATTCTTACTCCAACTTCATAGTATCTTTTTATAAGTTCTTGTAGACTAAAACTGTGCCTAACAATTATTTAAGAAATGTGACTCAAGAATCTATATATAGCTTACAAACATTGCTAAAATGTTTGCCAATAAAATATTAAAAAGTCTTTTGACTTTTCCCACAAAATAATTTGATTACTGGTTTGGTTTTTCAGTGATGGCAAAGAATTTTACCCTTAAGATTAGAGATGCAAGTTCAAAGGACAGGTCCTGTCCTGGTTTAAATGAAGCAGTTCTGGGCACATCTATTTCGTTCAGCCAACGATCCCCCTCAAAGAAAACAACTCTTGCCTTTTAAGTCATCAAACCACTTTTCCCTCTATGAGCTTCTATTGCATCTTACTTCCACACAACATAAACTTCAGCAGCAGCCTGCGTATCTTTCCATTTTGCTTTTCTTTATGGCAAAGTTTCATTGGGCGCTATTCCCTTCTTCTTTTCCCCTGCAATAATTTCCAGGACACGTCCTTCACATCCAAATGTTGGGCACTGAAATAAAGGGTGGTATGCTTCCCCTCACCCTCAACAACAGGAGAAAAAAAGCCACCTGATATGATGAATCAGGAGACTTTCGTGCCATTTCTAATTTTAACATCCATGTTCAAGTAATGCTGATCATAGCTTTTTCTTTCCTAATTATGGTTTTGGATGGACTGTATGATTTTTAGAGCTGGTGGAAGAACACCAAAAAAGCACAATGAGCAAGAGACATTGATGAGAGCATAACAGGCTAGCACAGAAAAAGCAGTAAGTACAAGATTGAAAAAGGGAATTAAATGTATGCATCATTAAACAGTTTGTTCAATGCAAGATAGTTTCAATAAATCAGCTTTTTAACCCCCAAATAGTTTGTTTTTGATGACCATGTAAGTCACATTCACCTAATTCCATGTTTTATATATACCTCTTCACGTATTGAGGAAGAATTAAATACTTGTCTAAAAGAAAGCTAAAATAATTGACTATTTTAAGAAAATGTTTGCAATTCTAAAAATATATATTGTTAATTCAGATTACAGCCTCAGCAAGGCAATGTAAGATAACTTACCCATACATCTAGATAAAGGTGTTCCCTTTCCCACCCTTTACAATCAACAGATACAGAGGGCAAGTTGACAAATTCAAATATTATATTTCCAAACAAGGAAAAGAAAATAGAGCCAGTTCCATTTTAGATGCATTTCCATCTCAAAAGTCTTTCTCCAATTCTCTTTGCATGCCACAGTATTTACACAAACTAAAAAACCCAAACAAACAAAACAAACAAACAAGCAAAAAATTAAAGTGGCCTTGTACTAGCACCTGGAAGTAGCTTTTAACTACTAACAGGACATTAGAAATCAGAAGGAAAAAAAAAAAATAGAAATAAAAATTTTCTCTAGAAAAAAAAAAAAAAAAAGCTTTCAGAAACTGTTTTCAGATGAGCTATGGTTTTCTTGTCCTAAGCCAGTATATATACAGACTCACACTGCAGATTGCTGCATTTTATGCTCCGATCACAACTGCACATGTGTACAAAAGCCTCTATGTAATAGGTTAATTGAATGAGTTACACTTATTAGCTTTTAACAGAGCAATCATTGATGTATTTACACACCACAAAATTCTACAGCATCAGACAAATGATTTCTAAGTTATCAGGTACACACTACTTGTTCCTCAACTCCCGTCTTTCTTTTTTTTTCTTCCTCTGTTATTTCCCAGCATCGCTGGTCATATCTTTTTTTTTCCTATAATTATTTTCTTCCCCAGAATGTGGCATTATGAAACTTGCTAGACTGATCCCATACAAGTGACAAATTAAAAAAGAAAAATCTCTGTCTGAAGTAGATCTCCAAGTTATTCAGTCAGCTTATCTACAGTGTACTCTAGAAGGAGCAAGGCCACAGTGCACCTGGAACCCCGGTTAGCCAAACCGAGCATCTTCTCAGTGTTCTCTAAAGTAGGGGGGAGCAATGGGAGTTCAGCACTGCCAAGAGGTGTCACTTTCAAGAACTGGGTGTAGATCAGTGTAAGGCTTGTTACCACTATTAGATCTATACAGATCACCTGTAAACAGTGATGATAAGTATGAATGCTGCAGTCTTTATCTTAATTTTTGGCAATACCAAGCAAAATGTTCCTTATATATTTAATAACAAAATTCAAATACAAACACACGCATGCATTTATTGCTGTCTCTGCCGTTATCTACAGAATATTTTGGTGTGTTTAGTGTTGGTTGACAGGCTGTGGTATAATGAAAGAAGTATTAGCTACAGTAACTTTCTTCAAAACCTGAAATCATTTCTTGCAGTTCAGCAGGCTTGACTCAAATAGGTCTATTGATTCAGTTCCTCTTCATGGTTGTCCACCAAGGACTGAACACTTTGTTTGTTACCTTTAAATTCTGCAAAATATGTTACCTGGTGTATTCACATGGCTCATTCTCTGACATTATAAACTGGGCCAAACACAGGAGTGCAAAGCGAGGCAACTATATGGCTGCCCTCAAAGTTTAGGTAGCCTTTTTGCCCTACTTCACCAACTCAAATGTCAGGAAGGGAGGTGACTAGCAAAGCTCTATTTTCCCCATACTGCACATGAGTTATTTCTAAGGAGCACTCAGTAATTACATACCCATGTACTCTAGTCCTAGCCTTACGTCTTGGCCCAAATGAGAGTATTTTTCCTGCCTATTACCACTAAAACCAATTTTCGGGACTTGCATCTCATCATGTCAGCCCCTCCTTGCACAGCTGAACTCTTTGCATCTCTGAGTGTGGAAGCAGTAGGGAAAAAGTCATTGAGCAGCCTGTGAAAAAGTCATACATCACTTACAGAGACCAGATGAAGAGACAAGAAATCACCTTCACATCAATAACATCACAGTTAAGATACAGTATCGAGTTCAGGAACTCTCTCTGTATGTCTCTCCTGGTCATTCCCAGGCAGCTGCTAAAAGATGCATGTTCCTGAAAGTGAAGGCGAGACGATCCTTTCAAACCCCTAGACTGAAGCTCATGGTTTAAAAATTGAGATTTCCTTTTCTGGGCTTTCCTGATATTTTGGTAAACCTCCCAGTGGAATTTTTATAGAGACTCTTTTCTGATCAAGACATATCAGATGGACAAATTACAGGGAAACAGTAAGCAACTGCCGAAGTAGCACACTTGGAGAAGGGAAGACAGGATTGTCGCAGAAGCATACCCAAGTTCCTGTGGGCACTGAGCCTGAAGAGCTCCCTATCCAGCTTCCTGCCAGGTTCTGACTGGAGATGGGAGTCAGCATCTTTGGATGAGTGGAGATCTTTAAACTGTACTGACATCTGTAGCCTAATAATGTGAGAACCCGCCACAGGTGTGTTCGTGAATGGACTGCACCAGCAGAAAGTTCCTCTCTCAAACTACATAATCCTGAACTATTTTTCAACAAGCCAAGTGCAAGGTCTTGCACCTGGGTCAGGGCAATCCCAAGCATAAAATACAGGCTGGGTAGAGAACGGATTGAGAGCAGCCCTGAGGTGAAGGACTCAAAGTGTTGGTGGATGAAAAGCTCCACAGGAGCCAGCAGTGCGTGCTTGCAGCCAGGAAGGCAAATGGCATCCTGGGCTGCATCAAGAGAGGGGTGGCCAGCAGGGAGAGGGAGGGGATTGTCCCCCTCTGCTCTGCCCTTGTGAGGCCCCACCCGCAGTGCTGTGTCCAGGCCTGGGGCCCCCAGCACAAGAAAGATGTGGAGTTGCTGGAGTGGGTCCAGAGGAGTCCAAGAAGATGCTCAGAGGCTGGAGCACCTCTGCTACAAAGAAAGGCTGAGGGAGCTGGGCTTGTTCAGCTGGGAGAAGAGAAGGTTCTGGGGAGACCTCATTGCAGCCTTGTACTACCTAAAGGGGGCACGTAGGAAAGCTGGGGAGGGGCTTTTTATGAAGGCATGTAGTGATAAGACAAGTGGTAAAGGCTTTAAACTAAAACAGGGTAGATTTAGATTAGGTATAAGGAAGAAAATCTTCACTGTGAGGGTGGTGAGGCCCTGGCACAGGCTGCCCAGAGAAGCTGTGGGTGCCCCATCCCTGGAGGTGCTCGGGGCCAGGCTGGATGGGCCCTGGGCAGCCTGATCCAGTGGGTGGCAGCCAGCCCACGGCAGGGTGTTGGGCCTGGGTGGGCTTTTAAGGTTTTAAGATTACTTCCAACTCAAACCATTCTATGATTTTATTGTATTTCATTTTTTGCCTTTTCTACCTTACCCAAGCCCTAATTGTTGGGTGCTTCTGTTTTCATACTTGGATGCAATGTAGCAGCACTCCAGGACCTGGGTAGCGTTCAAGACTTATGCAATCATTACACATAAGAAATTGGTATTTCCTGATAGCATCTGACTCATAGTTAGACCAAATGGTTTGAGATGTGCTGGAAAAGAGGTAGGTATTATTACTATCATTTGTCTCTTCTGTGCCAGACAAAACACACTGAATTGCAGCTCTACTTGTTTACATGAAAACAAGGAAATTAGCTTTATATCAGTGCTATCTAGGGAATGCACAAAGCATGCCCTAAAATTCAGGTTTTCTGATTTTGCCATCATAAAGATACTTAGGGGGCAGTAACCTATTCAAATGCCTTTGAAGTGTAAAGTATTGCTCAAGGGCATCCTGAACATGAAATATATTATCATACTTATCCAATTATTCTGTGTGGTAAATTTTATCTACATATTAGTACAAGCACACACATGCTTCCATGTTTTATATATAGATACTGATTATATAACATTATATATTTATATACATACAACAAAACATCTTAAGTATATAATCATTATAATGTATATAGCAATACATTTCCAATTCAATACACATACACGCACAACGGGATGACAATTATTTCCTTAACACTTTAGATATGTTTTACGTAGCATCTCTTATTTGTGCAGCTCATCTCTGATTGCCCAGCTTTCTTTTTAAAGGACTGTATGCCAGACACGTTGTATGAAGACGACTTGGCTTGCTGGGTGTTGTGGGCTGTGTATGTGCCTGTTTTTTTGGTTTTGTTTTTCTAACATGTAACAAGTGGATGATTAAGAAACAGGAAATGTACTTTAATTGTGCTGGCTAACAGGGGTACTTTGTGCTTTCTCAGGCAGATCAAACACTGCAAAGTCAGAAGCTTCACGAAGTGGGAAAATATCATCCTTCCAAATGAGAAGATTGAAGTAAAGATGAATTGACTTCCTCAAGGCCAAAGAGGCAGGAGAACAGAAAGCAAGAGAGTCACTCTTTCAACCATTTGATCTATTCTCTCACTAGAGGCAGGCCTCCTTATCGGCTGAAACAGGTCTATTTTGGGGACAGTTTTAGAAAAATACAGCTTTAGTTAAAATTCAGGGTTTTTTTCATTTAGCTCGCTGAGTTAGGTGGAACGGAGGAAGTAATGGAGAGACTCATTAACTCCTGTGCTTTTCACCACTGCTTTCAAAGCAATCATGGAATTAACTGGAAATTGTTCTCTGGCCCATCCATGCTTTCTATTGAACGATTCTCATGATGGAAGAGCCAAGATCTGTGACCTTAACTTGGCTCCAATAATGCAGAGAGCAGCCTCTCCTCTGTGGTGAACTGAGCCTTGAACAATTTTATTAAAAGGAATCATTGTAACAGCTGAAATCAATGCTCTCATAACACAACAGTCTAAATTGTTAATACAGATCCTAATTTCAAGGAGGTAAGAATGTAAATTTTTCCCATCTCCCCCTCTTACAGAATGGAACATTTGGGGCTTTTGCAGGAGGCATAAACACACCTGCAGTACTGACAGCATAATTTCAACATTTATCCATTTCAACATCAAAAATGGCTGGGGTGCCCCCCTCATTTCACACCATGCAACTCCTCAGACCTAACCCAACACCAGAAAGTAGATGGTCTACTTTTGAAATGAGATTGATGGACATTAAAAAGTCAGTGTGCTTGTCACCAAGCAATGCTTGTACTGGGAAATAACGGCCATCTAGACACAAAGATGCCAAGTGCCAAATATGGTCAAGCATTCGATTTGATACCAAGAACCTTATCATATTATTTCACATGAAGAAGAATTATATAGTCAAGCAGTCTGACAGCTTTGCATCCGAAAGACAATTTCTCCCCAACAAATGCCGTCAGCTTATTAAGTTACCAATACATTGCTAAGCTATAGTGACTTACTGCCACCAGACCAAAATATTTTCAAATGGTTTTTTTTTTTTAAAGGGCAGCACCGGGAAGCTTGCAAATCACACATTCACATTTTAATGAAAGGTGCAATTACAGAACATTTACCCTGTATTTAATTAGAATGAAACATCAGTAAGGCTCGTTTAACATCCCTCTAGGATGTCAGCAACTTTTGAAAAGGTAGTAGCAAATATTAGTTTTTGATTTATACAGTTATGCTGCAGAACAGCACTGCATTTGCTAGGTTGATACTAAATGACTGAATGACAAACTGCAGTTTTGTCTATTCTAATGCAAAGATAACTCGACAATAGTTCTTGCACAGAAGACAAATCAGACTAATTTAAAATCAGCATAATTTCCTTTAAAATAACAACAATAGACAGGATTATCATGTGCAATTATGATGGAGGAATGCATCTGTTTTTCTGACCTAGCTGTCACTGTTTTGACTGCTTCCTAATGCATTCAAAATTACAAATAGCTGGTGTATGTCTTCTGAAATAAATAAATAATAAAACAGATAACGGGAAGACAACATGAGAATACCTTCGGGGAAAGCATAATACGTAACAATTAATGCTGCTTCTCCAGTCTAGTTTCAGTGTAAGCTGTTTCTTATGCTGCGTACCTCAGAAACTCCCTTCCAGCTACTGGCACAGTTACAAGCCATACACAAGGTCTAGTAACAAATTTCCTTCTAGCTCCACAGTCTTTTGCTGTCCCAAGCACCCCTGTAGTCACAAGACTCTAGATCTAAATGTCTACCAAGATCTAATTGAGAAGCACTTAGCTTCATTCTCCTGGACCAACTGCATCCTGGTTAAGAATTGTAGGAACCACCCACAGCTTCTCCCCCAGACACTGGGGAATGATGACAGGGATGATGTAACAAATGGACAAAAAACACATCCGGAGCTTTAGGAAATTTACCCAAGCAGAATCCACTCCCAGCCTGGAGCTGGACCCACACCTTTTACCCGATTATCCATTGTATGAGCTCGCCACATAATGCTGCGGGCAGCTGGGACATACCGATATTTACAAGAAAAAGAAAGACTGTGGCTATTCTGGCCAAAGAGAGATCACAGTGTGCTTGATTTACATCCTCCTCCAAAAAAACCCTTACACAAAATGCCCAAAGTATGTAAGATGTCCTACGAAAGCCAACAGAACAGTTTCTGTACCTTTATCCTACAGCACTGATTGCAAGATGCTGGTTGCCACTGACCACACTCTTCACAACCAGGCTGTTAATAGACGCTTGTGAACTAAAATGCCTGGAGTTGCCACTTAACTGTGAAATTACAATAGAAAATCTTACTTTCAATGATTTCAATGCTTGTACGTTACAGCTTGACACTCAGGTAAGAAAATAACTTAAGGAAAACATGCCCTTCTAATTCAATATTGTGCAGCAGCCTACCAGATAGGAATATATATCTGTTACGGGAAGATTTAAATATTTAACATCCTGTGTGATAAATATCTAATATTTACTCAAGCTCATAATGAATGCTTGTCTAGAAGCAGGATATGAAACTGCACTACTACTATGTCATTATTTAATTAAATTTCCATTTTTAAAAAAATTATAATTTGCCAGCCCGCTTGCTAATGATTTCATGGCCATGCTATACAAACATTACTTCCTTGATTTGCTTTAGGTGTGCTCAACTAGATTTTAAAAGGGCAGAAGATTTGCAAACCACCTCTTTGCTCTCACTTATGGAACCTCATGGCAAAAGATGCTCCATGCAGGACTCAGGGAGGAAGAGGAGGCAGTCAGAGACATCTGCTTTGAAGTAAAGCGTAACAGAACATCCCCACGTTTTCTGATTATTTCCTGTTCCTTGCAGGTCACTTGCACATGGTCAAGACACATTTAAGCAGGAACATCTTTGAAGACAGAGGACCAGAGGAGACAAAAAAAAAAAAAAGCAGTTCTTTGGCTGAAGCTCTGGACTGAATCTCCTGAGTTTAGAGTTCAGATTCATGATTCTGCCAGGCTGACTGCAGGGTGTGAGATGAATCACCTCCTCTGTGAGTTACTTCAGTGGGAATCAGTTGGGCTCCCTGTGCTTTCACGAGGCCCTCACCTACGGCACAAGAGGGTTTTAGGAGCATTCACATCCCTGGCACATTTGCCAGTGAAAAGCACAGATCAGTAAGCTTCGAACAGATTGCCAGCATTGTTGTGTTGTGGGAGAGAAACAACTTGTGCGCCCCTGTGCAGTAACTCTGACCCCAACCCCAGCTGCCCTCAGGGGCAGGTGCCAGGTCTCAGTGTGCCTACACTGGAACCAAAAGCCTCTCTGTCCAGTCTGCCTCAGCCAAGTGCTAGACATCCTTCTGCAAAAGCATGCACCAAAACTGCTTCTGACTCACACTGGCAAGTCAAATTTGTTATTTTCAACTAACGCTTCAAAATAAATAAAATTTTAAAAAGCAAGAGTGTGATAGAATTGGTACAGCAGGACAAAAGGGGAACAAAGTCTTAAGAAGACTCTAGCAAAAATCATGCTTGCATGCCTTTTTATTTTACAACAAAGCTAA
Organism: Alectura lathami; assembly: GCA_013399715.1. Taxonomy (NCBI): domain Eukaryota; kingdom Metazoa; phylum Chordata; class Aves; order Galliformes; family Megapodiidae; genus Alectura; species Alectura lathami. The sequence continues at coordinate 299,879 of VXAV01004305.1, forward strand.
AATCCAGAAGAATCATTAGTTTGGCTTGTTTTCAATACATGTAGACTGTCTTCTCCCCACAGTAAAAGCTCAGTACTTCTTACTGCCATAATTAGCAGGATCTCCTAGCCTTGTTGCAGGTGAAGTTAATATGAAGACCAAAAGCACGGTTCTGCCTATCTTTCTGCAGGTAGCAATTTTGTTGGATCAACCTAATACACACCTGTCTTTGAGAAAACTGCTCTGTCACAGGCCATCTTGTAACCATTAGATGACAACTTTTCAACACTGCTGATTTGAACTGCATTCAAGTAATGACAACATTGACAATTCTTCTGATTTTCTTGTATTTGATGTTTTATTCAAAACCGCAGCTCCTCAAAACAAATGATTATACAAGAATGTCAGCCTTCACTTCCTGAAAGCATACTTCCAGCCCTCACATTGTACATAAAAGCCTGGGAACACAAGCCAAATGTACTTGATGTCTCAAAAATTCAAAGCAAAATGAAAGAGTCCAATGAGTACTTCACATATACCATTTTAGGGGATCAGATTCATTTCCATTCACATTAGGGTATTTTTCTAAAAGTAACATCACTAAGTAGAAAGTTTACGTTGTATTTAAGTGAAAAGTTTGCTTATTATAAAAGTGTTCAAAAGGCAAAGATGTATGAGGCAAGCTTTAAAAAGAAAGTAGTTCAGGCTTTTTTCTTTTTTATTACTTATTTTTCCTTGAGGAGTGCTCATTAATCCTGAGAGACAGAGGACTTCATATTGGCTCAGACTTAACATTTATGAGGTGTCTGCAAACTTCAACATGAAGTGAATCTATTGGGAGTTTTTGTTTGACACTGTGTGTGGACTTGTGGATGGATGGATAGGTTGGAAGTGGTGGCCTCAGGATTTTAATAACATCTTTAAAGCAAAAAATAGTTACCACAAAAAGGAAAGAAGGGCAAAAGGGCACCCCACGACTTCGCTGACTTGCTTAAAGAAGGACCACAAGGAGTTAAGTTGCAGGGACTTCCACTCTTCCTTCATGTTTCACTTAAACGTTAAATAATGAGTTTATAATGCCAAGTTCCAGCTTTGCAAAACACCACTCTCCAAGCATCATGCATTTTTTAAAAATGGTTTAATAACATACATTCATGTGCAAACCAGTGCTATAATTGCAGATTCCTTAGAACAATGAGAGACTAAACAAATCCTTAATTTATAAGGCTCACCAGTGCTATTTAAGGATATTCCTGCATTACTGCAGAATGTTAAACCAAATACTCTCACGTGTGGCAAGGACCAAGCTAATCCCACCCAGCACGGCCTTTTAGTCACCCTTGGCAATTAGCCGGAGGCCTGAGAAGCAGCAATGCAAACCACCCAAACTCCACCCCTTCGCTTTGGAATGTGACATGCCAGGCTCAGTCAGAATTAATTAGGAAGCCCTCATCCTCCTGGTGGGGACAAAAGGATGTTCCCCATCCTCTCCAGCCTCTGGTTATTTTTGTGGCACTGGCTGAACAGCATCGCTATTCCCATGCCCACACCACTAGATGCTGTGAGACGAGCAACCCACACACACGCTTTGCTTAAATATTTGGGAACAAACCACCCAGGAAGGAAAACACAGCCAAGGGATCTCAAGCTCCAGTTCAGCATCCAGTGTATTCACCAACAAGGGATTTCAAGTCAAAGCTGTCAGTCAGGGAGACTTTTGGCTTGTTTGCTCCTCTTTTACCCTGGTGCCATTCCAGTGACATATGTAATCTCAAAGGGGCTTCACGGGAAGGATACAATGTATAAACGAAAAATCAGATCTGTCAGGACTTATTTACTCAATATGTAATAAGAGCAATTTTAGGAAGGCAACAGGTATTGTGGCACTTCACATTCTCTATCAAAAAGGTGTTTAAACAAGACTTTGGCTCTCTTAAGCTTATCTATTACCTCCAAGTGCAAAAGTTAAATTCACATTTGGAGGACAAAGGCTCCCAGTCCTTCCAGTGAGTCACTCTATGTACGTTTGCTGTGCCTATTCCACTACAAATGAAACAACTTCAGAATTAGTTTAGCAATGCTGATTTTACGCTGTCTGATATTGCAGACCAACGCTTCAAGAACCACAGGCAAAAAGCAACATGTCATACTGAATTTATTTCTTATTCAGCTTTTATAATCCTGTAAACAAACAATGTGATATGCACACTTATCACCCACACACTATCTTGAAACTTTTCCCCAAATTGAGTACGTCAGAGAATATAATGTTCTTTTCCAATAGAACTGCTTATACAATGAGGCTATAGGAACATGTCCTACACCCATGTCATTCCATGGTTTAAAAAAAAAAAAAATCACAAAACAAGTTAGAAAGAAAAAAAAACTAACCAAGAGATATCCAAATTGTTAAGTATTTGGAAAGAAAAAGAAATAGAAATAAAAATGAAGTTTTTTTTTTTTTTAATAGGGTAACAATTTTAAAATGTTTAGCTAAACTGCACTGTAGACCCCATCAAAAGTAAGATGTTTGCAACACCAATTAGACAAATTCACAAGTTACAAGCGACCACAGAAGTCTTCATTTATCCGTGGTCAAACCCCATTATAACTTTAGTTATGTGATATATAAGTGTAACCACATGTGTTCACATTTCTGGTCAGCACCGACCTATGTTGTAAGGCAGCCCTCGCCAAATAGCCTCAAAGAGCTGCATCACTTCACTACTGATGGTTAGAAATAAAAGCTCACAGGATGAAATACCAGTGGAAGTGAAGAGTTAAAGAAAGACTTCTGCTTTAATGTAACGCAAAATCCTTTCCCGCTGTTGTGCACCTACAAAAAAGATAACTGAAGGTGATGAGAGGAAGTGTTGCAGGAGGCAAAAAACACTCCCAACCCACCCGCAATTCTTTTGGAGTGAAACCATTTACTCCAAACTGAATCCTTCACAACTCTGGTTTGGTGAGGCTAGTGGGGAAGGCAGATGTACAGCAGTACAGTCATCTGAAATACCTTTGTTAATATTTCCCTAAAATTCTATTAAAAACACATGAATATGTCTTCCAGTCAGCAGCCAGTCTGAAGTCAACTCTAAATACAAGCTCCATCCTCCCTTTAGTTCCCCTTTACGAGGGTAGCAGAACAGTTCTACACGAGAATTAAAGCCAGATGCTGACAACTGGGCCATGCACTAATGCATTTCTTAAATCCTAAACATACACATCGCTGACCCCCACGGTATTTCTGGGCAGCTGTATCTAATACACCTGCTGCCTACGGTATTCACTGGGATTAGGTACTGGCTGGCGTGAGGCATGCCACAGTTAGACACCTACGATTTTGAGAATCTAGCTCTTTGTACTTAGAACCCCAGACAAGGATCGTGGTTAAAGACAGTCACAAAGAGCCAGTAATATATTTTTAGAAATGAGAAGGAATTTTATTGAACCATTTTAAAAACGGTGCGCAATGGCAAAGTCATCTTTCTCTGCCGCTTGCTGTGGAAAAGGACACATTAGCAAGGAGAGAGAGAGAAAAAACAAGCTGGTATGAATAGGGTCAGATTCCTTTGCTTTCAGACGAAGTCTCTTATTACTGAGGGAACACAGGGAGGAAAAGCGAAGTGCAGATAAGGAAAGAACTTCCAAGAGATGGAAAAGGAACCCGAGTGCTAATGTGCTGGGTAATCCTGTCCTTTGACCCCACGGCTCAGCCATGCCGACTGTTTGCTCTGGCAGACCAAGCTGCAGGGCTCAGGCAGCAATGGAGAGAATCACTCAGGGCTTTTACAGGCACAGGGGCTCCTGCTATCGACACCAGCTTCCACAAACACATGAAAGATGTAAACAGCTTTTCTCGGGTACCTCTGCGGATGCTCACAGCCCCTTCTCCCCTGCCCTCCCCGATAATGAGACGCAGACAATGACCCCCTACTGAGTGATTTTGCCAGGAGCTATCACTGAACATTTTCTTCAGTCAAATACCGTGAATCCTATGAGCTGAATAGGAATGGAAGAAACCTGATTCTACAGCAGTGCCTTTAAATAGCCTACAGAAGTGAACAAAGATTTATGGGTCTGATCCAAATCCCTTTGAAGACAGTGGAAAGACCACAACAGGGTACGGCAGGCATTCTGTTCCCGCTGTGGAAACACACAGGAAAGATGTCATACGCTGTTAACTACTCGTCTTCTATGAGCAAGTCTCAGGAAAGGAAAATTTGGCCCTAAAACATAAGAAATAATAAACTTTACTGAATAGTTACTTTTAAATTTCACAATAATTGATTAAACGATTCTTTAAAAGCTATTGATTGAAAATAACATCCAAGTTTACTTTACCAAATCAATAGGATATTCTTTATCTTTTTTTTCCCCAATAAAAATAAGAGTTTCCTGCTTAAGTTAGAAGCATTTTGATATTGTATCAGAAGTTTAATTAAATGAAATGAGTATATACGGTTTTAAAAAAAAAAAAAAACACCCCCTCATTATCAAACGATACTGCTGGTTGGTTACGAAGGTGGTTTCATACCTACGCACAGCTACAGACTACTCACAGTTTTTTAATACCAGCTATTGAGTAATCCCATCTGTCTACTTCTTACAAATATACCCTAAAATCATAATTTTTCTTTAATATATTCATAATTTATACCTTCATAATCTGTTCAGTAAAAATCCATAAGATTTCTTCTTAGCTGTTGGTTTTGGCTACAGTTTCTACTTCCCTCTTGAGCTGGATGGACCCTAGTCCAAGCTGATTTTGAGATGTAGTATGCTTGAGTACCACTTTTACCTTGCATATCTATTGGTGATTCTTCCCCTCCCCTCAAAAACATTTTTTCTTCCCCTAGCAGCACTGACAGTTCCAGACCCATAACATGCTCCCTTCACAAGCTCAGAATAAAATGCCCCTTCTCCAAAAAGTTTACCAACTAGAACAATGGGATTTCAGAGCAAATGGATGGAATGACATCCATATGTTTAAATCAACACTGAGTAACAGAATGATTCTGGAACCTGATGATTTTCCTTAAACACATTACCTATAAAGCTGGCCTATTCATTTCAGAATAAGTAACTGAGCAATTCCTCAGGACCAAGAAGGATAAAGATGCAGAAAAATCTTAATTAAAAAATAATTTATTGCCATACTGAAAGCTGTTTCCTCAATAAAGACTGGATTCTGCTAGCAGCTGTCTACACTGCAATATCTAAGTTTTAAGGGTTCAATCACCTTATTCCTTTACTTTCATAAATGCAGAAAAGGGAACACTGCATTAAGATTAATGCAACTAAACTCGGTTCTTCTAGTGAAATGTCATTCTTCTTTAATATCTTCATTCTAATACTGCTTGCAAATCATACCTTGCCTGCACAACTGTTTACTTCAGTTTTGCTTTCTGAAAGCAAAATAGGAAAACACTGTTTTACAATAAAATTGCTTTTTTGTTAGCTTTGCTCTGCTGTAGGAAGAAATAGTTATAAAAGCAGAGTTTTCAAAGGATGAAAAGCAAATTCCCATGGCTATATTTTTGTTTACTAACATACGAATGTAGAAAATTAAATTTTTAACATTTGTTCCTAGTTCCTTTCTTAGCAAAGACGGCCACATTTTGCAGGGGCTACTTGTGTGGCATCTCACTCTATAGGCACTGCTACGGAAACCACTGAGTTTCTGTTTGGCTCAAACGCAACTTACCACCCAAAACGCGCGCAGAGGCCCTTAGCAGATAGTTGGGTGTTGGTAACCGCTGCTTCTTTACTCAAAAAGGAATCAACTTCTTCTCAACTGTTGCACTGGTTCTGCAGAAAGCTATGCAACCACTGCCCACACACATCCTCTGTGTGCCTGGAGGCTGCGGCTGGTGATGCAGGAGCGACAGCAAGCAGGTGAAAGCTTGCCCCACCTGTTCGCAATACCTGGGCTCTGAAACATCTCCTAAGGAAGAAGGTGTTTTGTTTAGAGCTCTGCAAATTTCTGCTTTGCTTTTAGACGAGTCACTGTACTTATGGAAATGCACACACAGCTGCATATTTTAGGAGTTTTAATATTCATGATGTATTATGTTGGAATGGAAATCAGACAGCCAGTTTCCACTGAGTTTCAAATAGGAGCTGGATACCATACTCTTTTAGGATCTCATGGGGGAAGGGAAATATAAATATATATATATATATATATATATATTTACAAGCCAGACTTGCATCTTTCCACAAGGATCACTGGCAATGGATGAGGGGAAGGAAGAGAACAGGAAGAGATGGCTAATGGGATATGAAGGCTTTCCTCTCCAGCAGTTTAAAAAGAAAAAAAAAAAAGTATCAGGTCAGCAATGACATTTTTATTTACTTACTTTAAATCAGGTCTACAAATATGTCACATTTTGTACCTGAGGCTCTTACTCTGGTGACGACTCTTAACCATCTTAATGAGATTCCACTATGCTGAGGACCGTGACTTACAGCCTTCCCCATCCTGTTCAGATACACCTCTCTCTATAGTACCTTTGCACTGAAGATAGGGTAAAGATTTGATTTAAGATCAGTTAAGACTAAGCTAGAAGTGGAACACTACTCTAGCACTGCAAAAGGCAATTGTGTCAATGTGCTACACCACTTACCCAACAGCACTGAACTCACAGAGGAAAATACCAGGCACATCTCCAATACCATGCAACACAGCCACTGTTCAAAGTGCAACCCCTCAAAATCTAACAGCAACATCAAACCTTTTAGATACTGTGCTGAGCCTCTCAAGCACAAGTAGTTCAATTAATACCTACTGGATTCTGAGCAGCAAAACCAGAAACTAGAAATAAGCACTCCTGTGCAACACAGAATAATGTATTATTATACTATTAGAGCCCTGGAAAGAAAAACAAATCTTGACAAAAATTTTACATTAAAAAAGAAAAAAAAAAAGAAAAGAAAAAACCCTACAAATCAGAACTAATACACAGTCATGTTCCCATATTTAGAAAATAAAATGGCAACTGCAAACAGGAAGTTTGGTACTTTATTTATAACCAAATCTTGGTAATAAAGAGGTAAAAGGCACACCATAGACTCTAGACAGCTTTCATCTCGACAAATGGGTAACTTGACAAGCAACACGTGCATGGCTGGCTGTCCATGTGCGTGCACGTGGATGAAAGAAACCTTCAGTGTCTTGTATGAAAGCAGAATTAGAGATTGTTGCATGGCTTGTAAGCAAATGATTAAACAGGGTACTCTACTTCTTGGAAATTTCCTGCAAACAGAAACACTCATTTCCAGCACTGGGAGAAAACTCAAAAGAAACCTTCAAAGGAAGAACATATTCAGAATACATTGAATGCAGAGCGTGCGATCCCAGTAACAGAGACTAAGTCATTTGCTGATCCTCCCGTGTCTGCTGTTTCTCTTTAGCAAAGTCATGATTATGGATCTCTACATTCAAAAGAAAGATTTTAAAGTCAATATATATTTTTCCTATTAATCAAGGTCTATCTTAAAGCAAATTTCTACCTTTTCCTCCAAGATGCATTCCTCAGAACATAAACATCTAAAATGAGACAAGTTGCACATCTTTTTCTCTCAATAAACACCAATACAGAGAGAAGACTTCTATATACACAGCCACAGAACTGAGAACAGATTAATGACAAAGTGCAGCATGGGTGAATTTCTGACTCAGTAACACTGAGGCCATTTGGCACACGTCACTCCAGGCAAAGCGACTCTTCTGCCTTGAGAGCCTGGAAGTTCTGTGGGACTACATTTTAATGTTTAGCAGAAGTAAGAAAATCCCTTAGATTTGTTTTGGAAAATATCCTGATTCAGTTGAGAGGACTACTCCCCCGATTTCAGATTATAATATTAAGATTTAAAAACTACCTGACTAGAAACAGGGCCTCTAAACATGTCTCACTTGATGCAAAGCATAGTATAATATATATTTTGCAGGTATTTGACCCGGATGGTAACATATGACCCAGACTAAAGTTTCAGAATCATACTCAATTACCTCACAGGGCTAAGGAAGAACAGATTCCTCCTTGGACAGCACTCTCCACGAAAACACAAGCCCTCCTGGAGGAATTCATTTAACATGGTCTTTAAACAAAGCATTTTGTCTAAGCCATTACTTTATGTCTACTTTTCTGCATCTGTGAGAATAATAATGGTTTCATTCAAGTATCCATTTCAACTCATCTGGTCCTGGATTTCATTGCAGCAGACCAGCTCTGCAAGCTCAACACATTATACTCAGGAATATGTTATCCAGATAGGAACTTCAGCTCCCGACCAGAACCAACACCACCACTCTCTTCTTTACCAAGTCTGACAAAAGCAGATGAAGAGATGCAGCCCAGCTTTGTGACCCATGCTTCACTCTGAGGAAAGGCCACAGAGTACATTACTAGTCACTCAAGGTACAAAGTGGCCAACTACCAAACTGGATTAGAGTGAGAGAAGGAAAAAATAGTAATAAAGAAGAGAAAGATGTAGGGGTTAAGTCTCCACTCTGCGTGCTCCTTCTATTCAGCATTGCTGAGAGATACAATAACTTATGTACCATCTAAGCAGGCTTACCCAGGAAATCAGCATCACATTTTGAGTAAGTTAGTCATTCGCAGAAAAAGCACTGCTCTGAGATCTCAGTGAATGGCTAACTTCAAGTGGCTGGATAGTTTGCTTGCTGATTTTGAACATAAATGAGCACCTCTCCTCTCAGTTAGCATCTGAAATGGGGATCACACTGACCACGACCCCTGAGTCATGGTCTGTATTCAGTCAAGACAGGAGAGAAAGAATAAAGATGATCTTCATCACAGTCAGGGTATCTTCTAACATGAAACGGGAAAGCAATAACAGGCTTTAATGGACATCTTGTTGAATCACTGAAAAAAAAAAAATGTGCAAGAAGGGCTTTCCCAAAGACTGCAAAAAATAGGTGCTTTTCACTTTTTGATTTTGCAGCAATAGTTCTTTTTCTTTATGGTGATTTTCATCTTCAGTTAAGATTCATCTGAGCTGAAACTTGTCCCTCTGTGCCCACAGTTATCACAAATCCAGAATAATCCAGGAACTACATTACCACAAATGTTCCTTCAGCTTTGTTTCTATACAGAGCTCAACAAAAAAAAAGTAAAAAAATAAAAGGTCCAGGAAGAAGTAAGAGAGAATACTCTTCGATTTCACAACAACATGAGCTTTACCTTGGAAAGCATTCAAATATTATCAACAACAGTTGAAAACAAAACTGCAATTCATATTCAAACTAAAATGAGAATATGAAGATGTACCTACATTTGGAACTTAGCTAGATATGTTCCAGACAGCTTTTGTTTGCATGTTGCCCAGTCATGTGGGCTTAGAAAGAAGATGTTGAATGGGTTGCTCTGCTCTAGCCTCAGGTAGCTGAAAAACAGCTTCACTCACTCATGTCCATGCAATTCTACAGATAACAATAAAGGAGCAGATCTGCACTTCTGATTCTTGCTTATTTTCAGAGCATGGCTTAAATGGACCAAAATTTCATTTGGATAAATGTCACAGGTAGCCAGTGCTCTCCCCCTCCAAAAAAAAAAAAAAAAAAAAAAAAAAGACAGGAAGCAAAGGAAGGGAAAAAGGAGCTCAATTCCATAGAAGAAAGACTTCTCACACCACCTTAATTTCCTTCCATGGAAAGCAAAATTAAAAGTCGTTTCTCTCTAAGAATAACTTATGATTTTCCCCAAAGCTCTCAATTACATCACTTCACAGACCAGAAATCTCATACTAACCTGCCAAGCTCCACAGCAAAAAGCAGAGTGAAGAGGAGGACAATGGCACTTGTTTTCATCTTCAGCGTACCTCAGCTTATTTTCCTAGTGTTATCACGAGAAAGAGGTGCCACAAACCCCAAGCAGCAGCAGAGTTAAGGTAAGTCTCCTTGGGAGACAAATGCTGTCCTGGGATATAACAAGGAATGGGATACAAACAGTTTGCTAGCACAAAACCTACAGTTTTAAGTGTGTCTAATAATAAATTCAGAAGCACAAAGGCTGTTTTGAGCAGCTCAGCACAGATCATTCACAGTTACTGCTGTCTAAAGTTCCCTCTCACCTTAACTGATCAGGCTGAAGCATCATTTTTAGGCAGAGGACTTTGATATGATGGAAAAAAAGAAACACATGGCTCACAGAATAGTAATTATTCACAAAAAATGGGCTTATGAATATGATTTGTGATAAGTAAGGCTCCCATTCAATCAATATTCTCTTTCTTCTCCTCAAATACGTAATAGTGCAATAGCATTAGCCACTGTAGCCAAACATGCATTAACACGGCATAGCAAGTGGACCACATAATAAACAAAAAAAAAGATTTATGAGGTAAAAAAAAAAAAAAAAAATAATAATAAAGAGTCACTGATGGAAGGAAAGTTACCCA
>VXAV01004305.1:315907-337083 GCA_013399715.1 Alectura lathami
AGAAGAAAGAAAGAAAGAAAGAAAAAGCCAAACATGTTAGCTTTCAGCCAGATCTGTTCCCTAGCCTGATTCACCTGGTAGCCACACAAAGGTACACATCTGTGCCAGGGAAGGAGCAGCTGCCAGCAAGGACAGAATCCCCTCTAGCACTAGGACTGAAATAAACAACCACGAGATGGCAGCGAGGTAGGACCACGCTGGTTTCTCCAGAGCTCAGTGGTGCTGCCACAAGGCAGGACACAGGTCTGTTTGTCTTCAGTACTGTGTAGATCACAATCCTGCCATGCCTCTGGACAGCCGCTTCTTAAGATGACTTAGATATCTATAAACATTGCCTGCTCAAGATTAAACAAATTAGTTGGTCTGACAGGGCACATTTACTAATTACTTCACCAATCTTTGGATAGTTTATCTAAGCCATTAAGTCTGCCTCAGCTTTCTCAACAGAGAACATACTTCAGGAATGGCGTGTCGTTCAGATCCCAGCCCAACTCCATGACAACAAATGTAAACTTCGTGACCTGCCATCCTCATCACTGTCACCAAGGGAAGAACCACCTGGCACCCCTTGCTCTCAGACTCTGGAGAAACACATGGTCTGTGCGAAGCCAGGACAATAAATGACCTTTTTTCCACAAGACGCAGTCTTTCCAGATGAATGTTCAGTAAGATTACAAGGGAGGGGCCTGATCTGTGTTTAGGAAGCTTAGATTGCTGAGGGTGCCTACCTGGTACGTACCCACAGCCCCTCAGTGCTCAGAGGCACCTCTGGGGTGTCCCTCAGTGCCACCCACCCCAGACAGGGCTGCAGCATGGAGACCTAAAGCTTGCCTTCCTCCTGGATAAGGGCACAGATTCACTGCATTGTGCAATGCAGTATAAGATCAAATTCAGGAACCAAACTCAGATATCTCACTCAGGATCACTAAGTCTGGCAGAAACATCAATTTTAATCAAAAAAATCAATTAAAAAGTGAGCTGGTGAACCTTCAGAGAGCTACCACAAGTGATACACATACAGCTTCACTTTAAAGACAACAACACCTCACAGCCACAACTGTACTTAAGTATATCTGACATCGGCGACATTAGGCATCCCACTTACTCCACTGGCACGTGGCTGCAAATTGCACCCTGTATACGGTAACACCTGTATTTGCCCCAGCAGAGGGCTGACATGACTGCACCAACCTTCCCCCAAGTGTTTCTCCCAATGAGAGAAAGGTTGAACTTGCAGCTAGTGCTCCACAGTACTTTCTCCATTAAAAGCTGCAGAGAGAAGAAAAAAATAACAAAACAAAAAACCTAAATTTGTGCATCTCTGTGCAAAGAGGGCCAACTACCACAATTACCAACATTACTTATTCAGGCCTGCAGAAAGAAAGAATCTTATCCTTGTTCCTATCAATAGAGTCCTTCCTTTTAGCAGGATCCTTGAACCAATGTCCTCACCAGAGGGGTAAAGCCTACAGACATATTTTCAAGCATTTAGTGCCTCCACCATACCTCCATTTACAGCTTTGATTTCTCAGGGAACTTTCTCATCAGGAAGCTTCAAACCACCCACTACAAGTCATAAATGATGTCTCCTATTAACTAAGGCCTTCTGAGGACCCAAATCAGAGGCAATCCATAAAATACCACAGATGCTGATGTAAGTAGACTTTAGGATTAAACAGAGGTTTAGGAGTGTTTAGATGACAAAGAGACACAATGTCCATGATGTCCAATACTTCAAGATACTTTTTTAAGCCTGCCAAAAGCACTTTTTTGTCCATTACCCTCTCCTTTTCATCTAAACTATCCTTCTGCACATAAAATAAATTTCCAGCAAACCAAACTCATCTTTAAAACTGACCCTTTCATTCTAGGTAACAAGTTTCATCCTTGTTATACAAACAGAGACAATTACATTCTCCAACTTTTAAGGAGCGTGGCTGAAAATCATTAGCAACACCTGCATCTGCAAATCATTTTGTAATGCTCTGAATGAAAGATGATAATAAATTGCATTGACATTTATGGAACATTTGCAATTTCATCATTCAAGAGAACACAGGGATTCTGGAGGAGAAGCATGACAGAAAATCTTATACGATAGGAAATAATATGGGTAGTTTGCATTTATATAGCTCCCACCACCGGAGAATATTAAAAAAAGACATCAACTGCAACTCTGAACATCCTTCATGAAATTCTATAGGTTTCTTACCAACCTCAGATCAGAAAAGGAAGACAAAATAGTGACTCTTCCTTCAGTTCATAGTAAGTAGAATAAAAGGCAAGAGAAGCCAGTTGGGAATTCCTTCCTCCACCTACCCAACAACTTCTGAAATGCTGAAGTGCCAACATCGAAAAACTGTCTAAAAAAAAAAAAAATGAACTAGCACAGAAATATTTATCAGCATCGCAATCTGGGGTAGGGTTTAGTATTTTAGCAATATACTCTGAACATAGAGATTAAATAAGTTGCATAGCATGTACATAATTAATTCCTAAAGCAAATTCTGCTGTAACTTAATTAACATACAAATACAATTTTTCTTCTATTCAGCGTTAAAAGGAAAACTCTATTCTATTTCCTAATGAACTACAGTTAAAGTTTCCATTCTTGGAGAGCTGAAACAAAGGAACTGTTACCAGTTTATTTCTTAACATTTTCTTCTAACCGTATTTGTTGCAGGAATTTTGGGGAGTACAATCAAGCATAAATTGAAAAACTTCCTAAAGCCATTTGGACTTAATTGTTTTCAGTACAACAGCTTATATTTCAGCATTACCACATTGTCTAGCGCCCCTCCTAATTCTCCCCAAGACTCAGAACATTGTTAGCTGGGGAGCAAAGAAGAATCCAGGTGGCTTATGAATAATTACCACTTTTAACAGTACTTCTCTATACACATTTCTACTAATACCCTGTTCTAAATTTAATGAGATTTGAAAAACTCTGAACGTTAAGAGAAGTATTTACACTGAGCAGCGTTTTCTGACTTGGTTGATTTACTGTTCGTAGAAAGAACTCGTTAGCTGTCAGGCCAGTTGTTGAAAAGACCATAATGCCAATGCACTAAGTTGACATAATGAAAATAAAGGAAAGAATCCGGGCCAAATTCAGGAGCAATCTGTAAGGTAATGCAATTTACACCCACTTATGCTCACTCAGATTCCCTTAGAACATGCTCTACCCAATCTATTGATGCATGAGGGACTCTAAATTGATGCAATTTATATGCCAAAGAGTCAGAAAAGCTATAAGGCCCCAAAATCGAGGGCATTTAAAGTCATGCTTTCCAACATATTGTTCTCTTCTTTAATCCGTCTTGAATCCTCCTTCGTTTTACCACTTCAGCCTGTGATTTATGCCATTGGGAACCCTTGAGATTCAATGGGCCAAGCAAGAAGCATGGTGTAGGTAAGTGGGAATGATTCTAAGGAAATGTAAGGTGATGCAACACAGAAGCTAGGAAGCCAGGTGTCTCATACACACATCTACTCTCCCCATCACTTAGATTCAGTCTGGGATTTGGCTCTCCATTACCACTAGCAATTGAACATGTCACTCAAATGGTAGAAGCAGCCGCAGCCCACAAACCCCCATTTGAAGGCCAGGCGGAACACCATGATGATGGAGTTTGACCTTCTGCATAGCGGAAGCCATTGGACATCACCCAGCAACCCCTAGATTGAATGCAACAAGTGGAAGATGGATGAGGAAGACACCCAACACTGATTTAAGGACTTCAAGTGATAGGGGAACCTGATGCACCCCTCAGCAATCTGTTCCAGTGGTAAACTACCATCACTTTTCAAAACACACACCATGTCACCATTTGAATTTCAGTGGCTTCAGTTTTCAGCCATTGGCTGTTTCTTCGTTCTGCTAGGCAGGATAACCTTCTTTCTGTACTTCTTACACAGGGTATGTCAGTGATTATCCAAAATCACTGAGATGTCAAGAGAATACAAACATTGTAACCAAAATAGTTTTAGAATGAGTTGAGCTTGCACTGAAAAATATTTATGTATGCTATCCCGATAAAAGCCTTTTCATTTGGAAGAGGAAACAGGACAGCTGGAATCTGGTGACCACAGCTTCCTTCTTCAGTTTCTGAACACTCCAGGACACTATCAGCTGAAGTGTTTACTCTCTCCACTGGCCTATATGAACATTCTGGGAGGAAGGGAAAGAAAGCCAGGGCTGCAAGCAGCTTTGTTGTTAGACACTGCTCCTCAGTCCCTTCCAAAGGTCTCTGACCGATAGCTCTTCCACTCTGAGCAGACACTCCATCACAGGGAAAAGTGTTAGGTTTATCCCAGAAGTTTTGATTTTGTCACTACCTGATAATATACAGAGGTATGTGGTCAGCAGTAACCCTGGTGGCAGTGATAGACGGTCACATTTTCTGCTTTCCTGTTGAACTACAAAATACTGTGTAATAAAAAATCCTCACACCTCAAGGGAAATCTCATTTCAAATTCACTTACAACTTGAGGAGCTGCAGAAACCCTACATAAACACACAAAGGGATGCTTTGGAGCAGCGCCCTGGTTTCTGCCAGCCACTAAATGGGGTTATGCAGAACAGAATGTTTTACATTGGTTACGTTCTTGTTTCTAAGCCCTACAAGAAGATTCATCAGATAGTACGATATGCCACTGTTGTTTCTGTTGTCAGAGGTTGGCATGCTGTTCCTGCTGGAGAGGTGCTCAGGGTTTCACCCCACCTGAAAGAAAGGGCTGAAGGGTAATCCAGCCTGACTACTCTTTTGGTCAGAAATCTAACTCCCAGATAGAAACAGCTGCCTCCCAGCAAAGCCTGCATTCCTCTGTGATCCATTGGGATTAGCTGCCCTCCATCTGGGAGCTCCACTTCCCCAGGGGAGGCACAGGCTGCCCATGGGAGCATAAAACAGAGCCGCAACGAAGCGCATCGCTGCAGCCAGCCGCCAGCATCCAGCGCTTCCTGTCGGGTAAAGCCTTTCATCCCGAGGCCTCCTTCACCTCCAGACTTGGCCTCCGTCTGTACTTACACCTTCCCAGAATAAAGGCCTTGCTTCACCCACCCACTTGGTGGCTGTCACTCAGCCAGTTGGACTGTGACTCATCCACTTCAAAACCCTGCTGACTCATAGTCCTCAAAAAAGAAACTTGTGCGAGGAAGGTATGGAGCCTTGGGCAGGCCATCCACGCCAGGGAGGAGCTCATCTGAGTTGACCCAGTATCTCTACTAGGGAGGGACAAGAAATGCACTTCATTCGTCAGTCACTATCGTTTTAAAACCTAATTAGCTCACAGTTATTTATAACCAAAGTATACTTCAATGGCCTGATTTCCAGAAATATCACACACCTAGCGGCTCCCACCAGTTCTAATGGGCACTCAATACTAAAAGGTTAGATATTCCTACACAGCTGGTTTTTGAACAAGAATATACAATCTGACTGCTTGAACCCACTGGTAGAAACTGATTTAAACATGTGATAACACATTTAGCACCTTTGAAGATTATGTGAAGTTAAAATAGCAGCTGTAGGAAAAAAGTGTATTTTAAAAAAGAATAGGTAAAGACATTTGGGATGGAGCTGTCACTGCTCAGCTGACTGTGCTCCTTCACTTCCATGTATTCTCTTCCCCTCCCAGCTATGAAGTTATTACCACACTGGGTAAGATACCTGCTGAGGTAGCAGAACATCCTTCACAGGAGGGTGGAGGCTTCTGCAGCTTCCTCAGTCATGTCTCCCTCCACGAGGCAGGGGTTCCTTGTGTCTCATCACAAGCCACTGGCTGAGAAACATCTGGTAGAGATACTGTAAATACACTTGATTTTTCCTCTGAGGAAAGGAGGTTAGTCTGGGTAAATTCTTGAGGTGTCTTCTAATCCTACATCCCTTCTAACAAAATATTAGCAATCCATCAAGGAAATAAACAAACAAAAAAAATCCTCCTTACTGGAAGGTTATTTTTCTCTTTTCTGCAGAAATCTATCAGAATTCCCCCTTCTCCACAAATTGCACACTAAATGCACAGTCCAGTTCAAATCCCTGCCTTAATATTCAGTGGTTTACACCTTGAACATTCTCTGGCTACCTCCAGCACCAGTCAAGTTATCAGTGACATCCACATTCACTGGGACACGACTGGGAGGCACCCTAAGCACTAGCAGCAGGAAAGGTCTATGAGGTGCCCTAACCTCTGCAGCTCACTGCCACATGAGGTCAAAAAAGAAAAACAACAAAGAAAGGACCACAGGAGTAATTATCTTCTGAAATAACCACAGGACTCAACGACACAACTTGAGTTTCTTCAAAACTTTCTTGCTGTTCACATCCAAGAGAGACACCCATGCATATAAATTACGTATAAGCTAATCAAGGTATTTCTCTGACAGACTGGAAAGAAAGACAGAGAAAACAATGCTGTTATTTTTATTTCTCTTTGAAATTTTATGGGAAGAGCTAAGTACCTTGTTTAAACAGGCAGATTACATAGCTGGATAGATAGATTAGCCACACAATACTAATATTGAAATGGTTCAGAACTGAATATCCAAACCAGCTAGTAAATCCTCTCACTGTAACCTTGCCAGTTTAAAGAATTTACTCCTATCTACTGATTTAAACATTTACTTTTACTTGAATCATTTTAAAAGATAACATACTGCATCTAACAGTTCTCATGAGCTGATACAGAACTGGTATCCATCACCTGTAAAAATGTAAATATAATTTGAACACTTTTCAAACAATCTAGATAACATTGAATAAAAAAATAAAACCTCTGGAACATTAGATATGTGATAACTTGTGTTTTCATAAATGCAGATAAGGGACATTTTAACAGGTCAGTAACGTATTTGAATTTCAGCAATGGTGTTTTTTGTACTCCAGAACTTCAGCGAAATCAAAGAAAGAGAAAACTTGTAATATCTTCTCCCAAAGCAATAACTTAAAAAATATTTTACAACTATGATGCAAAATTAAATAAAACTAGCACTCTATTTGAAAAGTCACACCCAAAATATTTGTTCACCCTATAAAGAAAGATGTGCTACAGACTGCAGAGTTCTCTGGGGACTTTAAAGTTGCTATCAATCTTTATATAGAGAGCATTCAGATACTGCAGTGATGGGCAGCAGTATAAAACCCTGAGAGAGAGAGAAAAATAGATAAAATGCCCTCAGGAACAAGTTTCTTTCCACGAAAACTTACTAAACCAAAGCTTAAATTGAAACAGCATTATTTTTCCATGTAGTGGCAGTTTTTCATCTCTTAACTCTCTATTGTTTGTAATACACTCACAAAATGAAATTTCTTTCCTAAAGGCCAAATTCCAGCAGTCCTTTTCCTGCTGAATAATCCCTCCTTGTACATGCAGCACTGTCATTTCAGGGGATCCCTCTGCAAAAGCACACCAGGATGGGGCCCAAAGTCCCAGGGGCACCCTGCCACTTAGCAGCCTCCCAGTGCTGGCAATCTCTTTATCCCAATAAATCACTAAATCAATAAAACAAAAAGAAAATTAATACAACAAATCAGGCACTGTTCTTTCTTCTCAAAGAGAAAGGACGTCTGCTTTGGATATTCCTACTGTTAACATTATGAGTAAGCAACAGATACAGCAGCACGCAGCAGCAATATGAAACAAACCCAGAATTTTCCAAATTCATGTCTAGTTAAAAAAAAAGTGAAAGACCATCAGTTTTGTGCAAACCACAAAAACTCAGCCTAAAAACTCAAGAACTGAAACCTACACAATTAAAAGACACTGGCACATGGGCTCACTAGCTCTGTGTTCAGAAGACCTCATTCCTTTTGCTTCCCCTCCAAGAGATGTTCACATTACTCAGAACAAAGTCCTGGCTTAGGGAAAGCCAGACCTGCCGTGTTAAGAAGGGCACATTTGGGTGTTTAGGTGAAGAGCTGCGAAAGCTTACAGTGATGCGAGGTGTGAGGGGAGGTTGTGGGGTCAGTAGAGCCTCTGAGCTTCTGGGAAATGCCCACTTGCATTTCCAAGCTGCCCTCCCTGAGGTGTTCCACCTAGGGCAGGGCACCTCCTACCTTTCTGCCTGTGCAGACACTTCCCACCCCACAAGCCACAGCAGCTTTTCCATGCTGAGGAGAGGGGCAGCAGTACAGACATGGCTGGGGGTCTGGAAATAATACTGGAGAGCTGGAAATCGCATCTCTCATGTCCATGAGAAATAGAGAGGAGCTGGAACAGGGCTCACTGCCACCCTCCAGCTTCCCAACAAAAGCATGTGCAGAAAAAAAAACTAGTTGGCATCAGCCATTTGGCAACATCCTGCTCATTTCTTCCACTGTAGACAAAATGAGCAGTCTAAAGATGTTGTGTGCATTGGGAGCCCTGGTAAGGCTGGTTGATACCTCATAAGCTTTATAGAAGATCGAGACAAAATGCAGAGTGATCTGTCTTTTGAATCTTTTAGGTGTATCTGGGTTAGATGTTCAAGCTTTTCCCTGCAATCTAGAGGAATATCTCTAGGGAGATTAAAATGGGTACACACACAAACACACATATTGAAAATTTAGATCCTGTTAAACTAATATACCTCTAGGAATACTAAACTCCTGCCACTTTATACAACTGTGAGAGCTGGTACCAGACCAAAGAAGTGAGTATTTTTCAAAATGCATGTTTCATAAAAATAAACTCCATCTACTAGGGAACCTTCTGTCACCTTTTTTCATATCTAAGCAAATAATCATCATCTGGCAGGCCTTGCACCCCAAACACTAAGATTTTTTAAAATGAAAAAACTAAGAGAAGAAATGATGCCTATCCTTGTTATCTAATCTAAGTTGCCAAAGACAAACAATAAAGATAATTAAATCACTAACATTATGCTGCTAACAGTATGAAGTGTAACCTGTAGGACACAGAGGTATTTGCTTTTGAAAATACATTATATCAGTGTGTAAGGAAAAAAAAAGTTCTTCCCTTGGTCTCCCAATCCCCTTTTCTTCCCCTAGGAAAAATACAGTAAAAGTGAGAGAAGATTTCCCTGTCAGCTTGTAACTGCTATTAAAAAAAAAAAAAAAAAGCTAACATTTAAGCCCTAAGGAGCTCCTGGTCTTCAAGAGTGCAAAGTACATACGGTTCTCGTTGAAGTTAATAGGAGCTGCAGGTGACCAGCACTTCTGACTCCAAGGCCCCAAGCTACCGTACAGAGCACTGCCCCTTTGAAATTTCAGCCTAACATTTATCAGCAGCCAAGTTGCTGAAGTGCAAGACACATGCGTCTCTTTCCCCACAGTATTTGCTTGTTAAAAGCACCGAGCAGTTGTGGGAGCTGACTCCCCTGCAACACTGCAGCCCTAACGAAATGGGAGGCAAAACCACCTGCTCTGAGTCCAACTGAGCGCGAGCCCCCAGCCACAGCACATCACGATATTTCTGGAGCTCTCCCTGCTGGGAATATGCTTGATGTCTCACTGACCTCAGCCGCTTTGGTCATCTGTCAAGCTCCATTTTGTCCCTGTGAATCCAGCCAGCAGTGGCGGCCGGGCTGCGTTTCTGAAATGCTGGCAGACCGACACCAGGACCTTCAGAGAACCATACTGCCTTTCCCTTGTGTGCTGCCAGCACCTGAAACCTGCCAGGCAACAAAGCAGAGAAGGCTGGCCACCAAACAGGATCAAAGCCCAGAGGAAGCCCAGGGAAGGAGCAGAAAGGTAGTTTTGACATGAACCCGTGCAATTACAATCCTAAGTATTAAGAAGAAAATTTAAAAAATAGCAGTGTGAACTGAGTGTAGAGTGACTCACTCCCAAGGTGGTGAAGTAGTATGCAGGTAAACACTAGATGCTAGTTACCACCTACCACCTGGCCCTGCTCTGCACCACAGCCTCCTACCAGGCACTTCACATCTCTCTGCTGTTGCTCCTGCCCACCTTTATGAGCCAGGCTTATTTACATTGCTCATAAACTCCTGCAGGCAGGGACTAGCTCTTACCCTGGTTTCGTATGCAGCTCAGCACAGCAGAACTGCACAGTCAGAGGTAGCCTGCAAAGAATGAAACACCATTAAAAAAAAAAAAAGTTGTGATGGTCAAATGGCACAACAAGCACCATGTCATAACACACAAGTACTGGCTGAAAGAAAAAAAGAAAAAAAAAAGGAGAACCAGAACAGATCTCAAGAGGAAGAGAAAACAAAACAGGAAAGGAAGGA
The DNA here is from genome assembly GCA_013399715.1 of Alectura lathami. Lineage (NCBI taxonomy): Eukaryota > Metazoa > Chordata > Aves > Galliformes > Megapodiidae > Alectura > Alectura lathami. The sequence goes on from VXAV01004305.1 coordinate 326,100, forward strand.
AAAAAAAATGAAATGGTGAAGAGGCAAATTTTCTGATTAAAAAAAAAAACTGTACAAATCGTTAAAGAGCAGTAAGACTGCTGTCTTTCCTTCCATCCATTTCATGCTAACGGTGCTCACATCTCATGCCTCCGCCTCTTGCCTCTTTACTACTTTGCCTCTTCTTTGAGGAGAGTTAAAAAGAAGGCACAAACCTACCTGACAACCTCTTCTGAGGGTAAATCAGAACAGGAAGGAGAAGGAAGGAAACAAAGTTCACGTATTTCTACTCCAGAATAGCTGACTGGCACAGAAAGGAAGTCACTCACCAAAGATTAAGAAATAACAAACAACTAATACTTTATTCCCTTGCTAAAGAACAGGAGAGATGAAGCATAAATACACTCTACTTCACAGGCCATTGTTGGAGCATGGCAGTCATACTTCATCCCTCAACACAGATTGTAAAATCACAAACTACATCTTTGTGGCCATTGGCACAGTTCCTCGTTCAGCTTTAAAAACACCAATAATCTACCCTTGTTTATAGCATTTTCACATAATTATTTAAAAACAAAGGCCCTGGGAAACAAGAAGTTATCAGCATCAGGAATATCACTCATTTCTCTCACATCTGCAACATACCTTTAAGTCAAATAAGTGATAATTTTTTCAAAAATGCAACTACTTTCACCATACCAGTGAGGGAAGCACATATGATAACTTTACAAGCCAAAACGGGGTTGGGGGGGGGCGGGGAATAAAGTAGTAATGACAACAGAAAATCTAAAATCAGTCCAGGCAAGCCCCAGAATGTCGGGCACGAGGAAACCAAAGCCAGTTGGCTCTGAGTACTCTACATCTATCAACTACTCTTTAGCTAACACCTATCAGTAAATAACTTCTTTGCCATTCCCTTGCTGATTAACTGGGTGCCATAGATTGTCCTGAAGGGCTCAAGCACAGACCAGTCCCTACATGATCAACTCATGACAATTGTTTCCAATATCCTTACCATCAATGCCTGAGAAGAAGCTCAGCAAGGGACAGCAAAACTTGGGCTGTGTGTGGACACTGTTTGAAAGAGTTTTCCTCTGCTAGGTGAGATGATGAAGCAGTCCTTGGCATCCTTGCTCAGGTCTCCACTACACTTTCAACATCTTCTGCAAGAATCTGGGCCAAGTACAGCTTGAACCTCTGCAACAACTCAGGCTGGGTCCTGATTTGCCCTTGCGTCACTGGCCATGCACCACAGATGTTCCCATCACCTGGGCACCTCAGTAGGGCTCCAGAGAACCCTCCCCACACTGAAACAACTGGGAGCTTCCCTCCTCTCTTCAAGGCAACACATTCTTTGGGGCCACCTCAGCTCTCCTGCCAAGGCGGGAACAAGGGCGGAAGGTGTGCTGATCCCCAGCCAGGCCAGCCTGGCTGCTCGCTTCAGGTAAGTGGTGCTTCAGAAGTGCTCTGCAGTTCTGGATGCCCCATCTGGGAGTCATATCGGGTCTGATTTCGAGTGTTTTGAGCACTCCATCTGTTGGAGCTGTGGGCACTCAGCACTTCTGGATAACCAGGGATTAACATGTCACTCCTGCAAATGTTTTCCCTCCATTTTCCCAGCTTTGCCTCTGCTATTATACCACTTGAGCACAGTATTTGCTCATAAAGCAGCAACAACATTTGTCTCCTCCAGATTCTGACTGAAAAGAGGGGACATGGATGCTACACAAGTCTACCCTAAAACCTCTCAAATAATCTGGTACAGGCTCCTGGAGGTTGAGGCCCTTATTTGCATGCAGCCACTCTGTGAGCAAATAAGGTGTTTAAGGCGCCTCTCAGAAAGGGTTGTGAAGATTAGTTAATGTTTATACAACTCTCCAAAAATTGAAGTGACTGCTACGCCCCGAGTGTTCCCATCACCAGGGATCCATTTAAGTAGAAGCAGTGCAGAAAGCAAAGGAAACAAGACTTATTTATTCTGTCCAGCACAATTATTGCCAGACTTATGCATGCTAAAAACACCCAATAACCTATATAACACACTAAATTAATGTTTATGCTATTAACTTTAGACAATCTTATGCTGAAAGCTTTTCAAACTACAGGAAATTACACATTGCACAGGGACAACTGTATACAATTACAGTGATTTTGTAAAATGGCAGAGATATAAAGCAGAAATGGACTGGCCAGTGAGGCTGCTAAATCACAAGGGTAGCAAGTGTGTCCCCATAGCTCTCTCCCAGGTGTTTGCAGAGTCAGGAGATACAGCAGGTGACACAGAGCCTCATGTACCTGTACTTGTGAGGCAGCAACAGACACGGGAGGGACCAGCAGGTGCCTCCTCTGCTGCCACCCTGGGGTCCCCATGCATCAGCCACCAGGCCTGTTTCTAGCCCAAATTGTGCCCCCAGCCAGCAAGAGCACCAGCCCCTGTGTTTCCTTAGGTGGCAAAAGCCTCAGAGGGATACCATGAGTGCAAACACAAAATCCTGCGAGAAGGATGCTCTCCCAGGCAGAAAGCTCCCAGCTGCTTTGCTAAAGGCCACAACATGTCTGCTTCATGCTCGTTTTCACAAAGGATTGTTTAACAGTACTTAGTGCAGCTCTGCCTCTACACTGTAAACACCATCTTTCCAGAGCCCAGGTGAAGCTTTCAGCTCACCAAGTCATCTCAAAACACTTTGTCAAGCATCTGAAGGACTGCAGCACTTCCCACATCTCTTTGATGTCATTCAGGTATAGAGCGGTATTAAAGGTAGTTTCCATGAACGCAAAGTCGGGCAGAGACTTGTATAAGAGCTATTGGCCCTGCTCTTCACCTTGCTCATTGCGTCATTCACCGCTCGTCTCATCACTGATCTCCCTCTCGCTGAACAATTTCAGAGGTGTTATTTGCACACAAAACAAGCGTGCACTGTACAGTTCCATCACACGTGGCAGATTATTGGTTTGTGTGTATCAGCTAAGCAGAACATCAACAGCTGTGTAGACACATCTCAGCTGATACTAAAAGCTGTCTTGTTGGCAGTTTTGATCTTAAATACACTGAAAAACTTCGCTCTAATTAGGCTTAAAAGGCAGATACAATTTTCTGGAACAAACATGAAATGAGCGCTGCCGATAACACCATCTTTGCAAAATATCTTGTTTGGTTTGCCTTCAGTGAATAGCATTTTCAAGATAAAATATTCTTACTCACAAGCGGTGTTTGTATGTTGACATAAACCTGAATTTTATATTTTAAGTGGCATGTTATGCTTCATTACTATGAAATCATCATCCTGAATCACAGACATATTAGCCAAGTTCCAAGTGACCTAATTCATTTTTAATATTTCATACTTGGTTAAAAGCTGAAACAAGAGATCACTAACACAGCTCTGACACCCCCGCCATGAATCAAAAGATGTAGGGAAAAGGTCATGTGCTTACCAACTGGCACCCAACCAAATTCATCACTACAAAATGAAAGAGCATAAATGAAGACTGCATTTCCCATTATGCTTCTCCCTTTGTAAGAGCATCCATCAACTTGCACGATACCAACAAACTGAATTTATTTATATGCATGTCCTCCAATAAAAGGTCAGAGAGGCACGAAAGAAGAAATAAGGACTGCAGCCTTTGTCTGAGCAAGTTGCTTCTTCCCTTTAAAGCAAACTCGGCAGCAACAGCCTTTGAAGACTAAAAGGAGAAACAATTCCCAACCACACAAAGAAACTAACAAGTCCCTTATATGGCTAAGAATTGCAATGCCTTTTTTTTTCCACAGTCGGAAAAATTAGAACAAGAGGGGAAAAATAGAGCAAACTTTAAAGAGGCAGTTCTCTGAGCACCAGGGAATTCACACAGGGACATAGTTCCAGCTTTAAGAACTGCCAGATACTTTCTTCTTGAAAGAGAAGGAGGACATTACACCAGGTGAGTCCCTGAAATCCGGATTTTAACTCTCCTGCTGTAACTATGGATACACAGCTTTCAGACCCCTTTGTGATGGAGCGCTATGCCCAGCTCCCATATCTACTCCTCTTGTAAAACGCCTCCAGCTGAAGTACCCTCAGCTCCCTCTCTTGCAGGTCATTACAGTAAGGTTTTGCCAGCTGTGCCCCTGCATCCACACCAGCCCCCCTCTGCCCTACAGCTCCTGTACCTTGGACCTGCCTCTCACCTTCCAGGATCCCTGAGGCAAAGGCTGCCATCTTCTCACGCAGGAAGCCAACTTGATCACAGTAAGTGTGAGCAGGTTAAACAGGCACTGTGTCAGCCCCTTCTGCTCTTCTCTCCCACACCTTGCAGTGAAGCAGGGTATTTAAGTGCAACTTCAGGATTTAGTCCGTTAATGCAAACTCACAAAATAAGAACAAACTGCTGCTTGATTTAAGCTGAGGGGTACAAATCTGTTCAACAACTTTCCTTCTTGGATAACTTTGAATCACACAGAAGTGACGTCACTTCCACTACATGACAGCCTATATATCAGCACCAATCACATGGCACTGTCCATAAAACAATGCGTCAAGGAGACACCAACGAGGAACAAACTATCAGAGAGCTTTACATCCTAAACATGCAATTGTATGCGTCTTCTGGCTCCTACTACGATCTATATAGATTGAGTGGTTAATTTCATTCATTTGCATCTGAATGAAGTCAATACAATTAGCAGAGGAACCTTTATAGAAAATCTGTCCGAACAATTTAATCTGCATAAATTTACTAGAAATAAAACAAAAATGTTATATTTTTTTAAAGATAAATGGCTGTTTTTAATACTGAAATTGACTTTACAATGAATAAGCTGAGAGGAAATTTATTCCCACTACTGTTATAAGCAAACAAGCACAGAAGCAAGCAAGGAAGACAAGTAAGGAGTGGGGGGGAAGTCATCTTTGCATCCAAAAGTATGGAAAAAATAATCTCTCTTACTTGACAATGTCAGGCCTGAAAAATCTCTCAGCTAAGAAAAACTTCTAGGAGAAGAGATTAGCTTTTACTGTAAACCAACATAATCAAAAAGACAGTATGGCTAAGGAATTCAGCAGGAGCCTCCAGTTTGGGACTACAGATACAGAAAGTAGCCTTCTCCCTTTAGAAACTCTGTGTTGTCAGGCAAGACCCACAGAAAAACAGACTTGTTTCAAATTTCAAAGAAGCTACACAGTATTTTTATCTTAATAACTATACAAATAAAAGTAAAGCTGATCCTCTGCTCTATCCTTTACTTTTCGTGGAATAACCATGCTTACTCTCACACAGAAATTGCTAATCTTCATTACAGGCACCAGACTTCCACTACATATAAATCATATCTCAACATGGCAGAGAAACAGACAGAGAGCAAGCCAGAGAATGAGCAGCAAAAAAACAGCTGCTGTAATAATATAAATCAGAATAAATAGTATTAAGTAAAAAGTATAGGCACAGAAAGCCCCAAAAGCTGTTAAAACAACGGATGAGGTATGTCCTAACTTATTTGTACAATATAGCATCATTTTGACAGTTCTTGTTTCTTTTCTAATCTGTTATTTAAAAATAAACAACAACAAAACAATAAGATCAAAACCAAACCCTCTGTGTATTCAGCTGTCCTGGAGAACAGAATGTGCTTTGTGGGCCTGATTCTGTGTTACTGACGATAACTGAAGCTCTTTGATTTTTCAAGGGAAGCAGAACAGTTCTCTCTTGCTATAATTTCTATTCGATAATATTATTGTTAATCAGCTACAAGAAATATCGGTATGTCATTCTGCATGAGCACACACAATTCTCAGGCTGATGCACTGCACAGTGAGAGCAGCTCTCTGAGCAAAAACATTTACTTCTAAACTTCTTTCCAACACTCAACATTGCCCATAGGAGTGGGAAAGCAATTGCAAAACACCGCTAGGCAAACACTGACAACATACACTTTGACAGTATTTGAGCAAATCTCTGTTCTCAGCCTCCCCTCTCTGCCCGTCTGCAGTTCTTGGTATGGAACAACTATATCATAAAAGCTCTTATTCACACATGCTTTTGATATTACACTATTTAATCACATACAGCTGTAGCTGATGAGACTGTTACAAAACACAATTTTAATGCAGCACTGGAAGCAAGTTCTGGAGACACATCAACCATTTTTCTCTACATAAAATTCTAACATTAAAAGACTTTTCTTCAGGAAAAAAATAATAATAATAATAAATAAAAAATAAGAACAGCCAACTCATTTTTTTAAAAAATCTGCTTCTCTTCTTGGACACTCCAGAACGGGCTTGCTTGCAAGTGAACTTAAAGTCACTGCCTGGAGCACAGATAGTGACAAACCCACTTCCTCCACACCAGAAAAAACTAATAATTAAAAAGCCCTGCTTGAAATTACACGTAGAGGGAATACTATCCAGGCTGCTTTCAGCAAGACCTGAAATGAACTCAGGGATCCTGTTAGGAACGTGTCTTTTCTTATCTACTTTTTAATTCATGGAAATTTAGAAATTAACTGATCATTTTTACAAAAACACCTGAATTCAAGTATAAATATAACATCACCCTAACTCTGAAAGCCCACAATGCATTAAAAATCAGACTAGTAACTATGTAGGGTGCCTTGTATCAACGATGCTATATTACTAACTGTTAACACAGAGCATTTGTCACAGTAACACCTACGCAGCCTAACCTGGCAAATACCTGTAACTTTCAAGTTTATTTACAGAAGCAACATATATTCTTGCAAAATGAACCTGCATGGCATGCAGTAATATATGAATGTTCAAAAGACTAAAAATTTGAATCCTTCTTTCCCGTTTTTATTTTTTAAATTTCAGCTAACTTGCATTGAGACAACACATGAAGACCAACTAAGAGAACCATCATTATTTCGATACATATCATGATGACCCTTACAGCACAAGTGTATTTTTATTCAGACATGTAAGGACAGAAGGCAAACAGTAATGGGAAATGAACAAGTTCATATATTTCTGCATTTTTCAGAAAATCATCACTTCCATCCTTCTGTAACTGGCAAAAATACTGGAGTGGGGTATTAATGTTTCTGAAGAAATTACAACCAGACTTACATATTTTTAAACAGCACTTCAACAAATTCATGCATCCTTAAGGCAGCTCTCAGAGGCACTGAAAACAGACCACAACTGAATCAAACAAGGGCTCAGCAAGAACCAACTTCATTCCTCGAAACGCACTTCTCTATTTGCAAGCGTTTGCCTCCACTCTGGCACTCTCACGTGGGCTCCAGCTAGACTTTTGAGCTCTGGCAGCAATCCAAGCTGCAGATGGTTGGAAATGCAGCCTGAAATCAGTGTGTGGTTGATGAATTACTCCTTACACCTGACCCCTGCTTAACACCAGGCCCCGAGCGCAGCCTGCGCACCACCGGCCCAAGGAGGCCTGTCAGGCAGCGGCGCGGCTGGAAACCTCCCCTCAAGGCCTTCTGCGTGCCCAGATGGCCAAAAGCGGGGAACACAGTAAACGCACTAAGCAGGAACACCAGTGACACGAGAGCACGGGATTGGTAGGTACAAGGTGAAGAGAGGCGAGAGCTCTGTGCCGATTCCAAAAATACGCCTTCTAAAAGCGGCCAGCGGAGCGAGAAGGGAGGCGGGCTGGCGGCGTGCCGCTGAATGAGGTCCCTGATCCCCTCGTGCCAAAGAATGCCCTAAAAAAGGAAAAGAGGAAGCAAAACAAAACAAACGGCTTGGTCCAAATGCACACGCCCAAACGTGCACCCACAAAGTGACTTTTTGAGAGTTCAAACGCTTCTGGGTGCACCTGTTTGCATTCCCCAGCTGGTGGGGCAGGTATCCGTCACTCCACAGCCCTGCTCCTTCAGCCCCTCCTGCCCGTGGGCCAGGCCGCACATTTCTCACACCCGCGCAGACAGGGCCTTACTCGCATAGGTGTTGCGAAATCACACTTGTGTGAACAAGTGCGTCAGGCATACCGGGATCAGCGCGCATTGTGGGAACAGTCGATGCTGCCTCCCTGCTGGGGGTATTTCAGCCTCCCCACCGGGCAGCAGAGTCAACACCGAGAATTAAACTACCAACCCTAACCATGACTAATAGATAGGAAATATCTGGAGAATGCACAGAAGCAAACCGCATGGAAATAGCTGCTAAATTGGCTATTTTTCCACCAAATGCAGGTACAGCAATCGTAAAACAAACAATTCCTGTCTGCAGGTAACTGTTACACCTTTCCCTTCCTACTCAGATGATTCAGGTTTTTTTCTGCAGGCTGCTGAGTGAGCTTCCCCCAGCACTAGGTCTAGTCTTAAGCTGCAGAGGACAAAGATAAAACACTGCACCTACTAAATCAAAGAGAATTTTCCAAATATATTCAAATAATTTAGGTTTTTTCCCCCCTCTTTTTCAGATAATTACATGAAATTTAATGGTGCTTGGTTTTGTTTTTCTGTTGCACAAAAGGGCAAAGAGAAAAGAATTTGCTTTGGCAAGCAAGAAACTAAAGAAATACATTCAAACTCCAAAGTGAAATTGGGTCCAATTATCATTTTATACATGACAATTTACAACAGACTGCTATAAACCAGTTGCTTGAGTAGTTACCCCATCAGCAAGGATGAGCTAAGGAAATTTATTTAACAGCTCAGAATAAAATGTAAAGCTGCTATAGGTTCTCACCAGAAACATGAACTGAACCAAGCTCCCTGCAATATTCTTTGCAGTGAAAGCATGACTCCTTAATTTACAGGAGTACTGAAGAAACATTTGTTTTGAAGCAAACTTCGAGCATTAGACTCTCCTCGCAGGAGCTGCCTGGAGAAGTTCAAACATTGTACTTCTAAACTGCAGTTGTCAGACAGTGTCATGCCAAAATGAGAAAAAATAAGATTATATCCTTCCTCCAACTCCATGCTTGTCCTGAAGAGACGTATTGAATTCCTTGCAATTGTCTCTTAAAAATTGTCCTCCTCCACCCCCATTTTTTCCAGTTTTAGATGACACTGAGTTTGCCTAAACCTGCAACTAAAGTCATAGCTTCAGTAGCGGTATCTGCCAATTAAGGAGCACAAGTAAACTGCATAATAAGAGTGCGTGCTTCGTGTTGCACAAAAGGCCACGAAACACTTTAAAAACTTAAATCAATCAGACAAACATATGGAATCCATTTTTTCCTGTTTATAATCCTATTACCCATATAGCTATTCATTTACACCATTTCTGCATAACAATGTGCTAGCTATGTTAGAAGACACAAATACAGATTGCAGGCTTAGATCTTACGCGGCTCCGTGCTCCCCCAAGAGAAGGACGTGGTGCACAGTAATGCAGCGCTTCTCAGACAGCAACTGAGACAACTCCACAGAACAGGCAAAGCAAAAAGCAATGCTTCACCCAGACATGCCGGGGAACACTGATTTCAAAACTTTGCCCCTTTAACATGCTGCCACTCAGCGTTTCACAAGCTGTACAGAAATGGCATAAGAAATTCTAGAATTTCTTTTTTAATTACAAATGAATGCATCCCCCCCTCGGCGTGCATGACTATGAACATAAAAACACATTCTTTCCTACGAGCTGAATTCTACAATGTTCAGTACAAAGGACAGTTTTGAAAAAATAAAAAAGTTGAAGTTCACAGTATGGCTGGAGTCATGCAGGGGTTTATTAATATGAGTTGCTCCAACAGGCATGATAAAAGATACAGCTCTCCACCACAATGTTATTTGATTACCCGAATATTAGCTTTAGACATACAATGGATCTAACTGCTTTAAAACGTCCCAGAAGCTGATGGCTAGCTTTAAGGTAACAAAATCCAGATGCTGCCTGTCTGCACTGCTCTAAACTCTTAAGGTCTATGGAGGAGAAAAACTCATATGCATGTCTCCATGCATGCATGTGTATATGTGTTTATTATTTAGGTTTTACGTATGCACTTAATGTGCAGCAAGGGAAAAAAAAAAATCAGTGTCATATACAACATTGCAACGATCTGAAATTTTACCTGTCCTTGCAGCAATAGCGTGTGTGTGCAGAGACAGACACACATGACTTTTCACTGGGTTGATAATTTTATATACTGGCTATAAAAGTACATTTAATTTAGCTTTTCCATACTATGGCTTTTTTAAGCCTAATGCTTTAAAAAATATTGTTACTATTTCAAGCCCAAATGTAAGGTTAATTTCCTTAAAGGGCTTATTTTATAAAGTTAAAAATAAAAACAGCAAAAAAAGGAGGGGGGGGGAGGAAGACTATCAAGATGTAAGCTACGTAAGTAAAAGGCATGGAATGTCCAATATTTCTCCTCCGATACTTGAGGCTATTGTTCTTTCAAAAAAACCACCATCAATTGTTTCACGTCCTTGACTTGCCGGCTTGAGGAATAGCATCAGTCTGCGTCCCCCAGTCCCCCAAACAGTTAAAGCTATAGGCAATATTGCAGTCAAGGTAGTGAGGGGCTGCTGCTGAACAGCAAAAATACACACTAAATGGTCACAAAGGTAAAACATAATTTGGATCGACCTTGAAAGAAAGAAAAAAAAAAAAAGCAGTAAGAATCACTCAAAAACATAAAATTAAAAAAGGTTTAATTTCATACAAGAAATCTGCACAATACAATGACAGAAGCAGCACAGCAAACAACAGAGAAGTAACCCTGTTACGAATTACAAGGCTGTTATCAAATCGAGTGGTTCTGGTGTCATCGCAACTCAAGCCAGCCCAATTCCCCATTCTGACAATTAGTTAATTTATATCATGCAGCAGTCTGGCTATAAACGTTAACGGGAAAGTAATTTCATTAACGGGGCAATATAACTTCGCCTTCAGAGCTGCATGCAGACCAGCGTGGCTCAAATCAGAAGTCTGCACAAGTCACCCCCCCCCAGCACCTCACACATGCAGACATACGTCAAAGGTCCCATGTGTTGAATCTGCCATGGGAGAGCAGCGTGTGTATGTGTAAGCAGGGACAGAGACATGTCTGCATGTCCTGCATGTCCTGGCAATTTTTTTTTTTTTTTTTA
>VXAV01004305.1:347431-369935 GCA_013399715.1 Alectura lathami
AAAAAAAAAAAAGATATCACTAGGCTGTTCTTTTCAACTTGGAAAACTATCCTGCTAGGTTGGGGGAGAAAGCACTGTATGCCACAAAAATCTAAATTCATGCCAGTTTACGTGCCCCAGCAGGGCTGGGGACAAAGTTAGGGAGTTTAAAACAGGATATTAAGGATATATTGAGGATATTAAGCTCATTCATAGGGGAAGAATTGTGTCTGACAAACTGAAGATCCGATCAATCTCACCTCTTACTGACTTATTTTTGTTAAAAGAATTTAAGGAATTTTCTGCAGAATATAAATATACAAATCTTCCCTTCTAACAAGTGCAAGTTGTACACCCCTGGCATCAACACGCTTGTCTTTTCAGTGTCCCACAACAGCAAAACATATCAGTTTAAAAACACAAAAACAGTCTTTGCCAAAGTTTTCTCACCTCATATATAACAGGGTAAGAATGACAAGGGGAAAACATTATGAGCATGTAGGAGTGAAATACTAATCTTTTGATACATTTTTCCAGCTGAAGTACTGACACAAATTCTGCTTGCAGATAATCTGTGGTTGGGCCATTTGGTACATTCCCACAAAACAAGGGTAGACACTTTTGTACTCTGAAGAGGTTGTAGTAGAAAAAAAAAAAATACAAAAACTAATTTTGGAGTTTTAGCACTAGAGATGTCTTTGTGCTAGTGATCTTACTTGAATGTTTTACCTGAAGGGCCAGTAGCATTTGTCACTGTGGTTATATGACATTTCCCATTTGAGTTAACCACTAGTTTTTCAGAGCTTTACCTTTTCAGGTGAATATTTCCATCCTGTAGATCTCTTCCTCACTTTGAATTCATGTTAAGAAATTTCAGTGAAACCATTTATCTTTTTCCTGTTTCTCAAGAAAGATACAAGCTCTTTTTTTTTTTTTTTTTTTTTTTTTTTTTTTTTTTTTTTTTCCTGTATAGGAACAAAGCTTTGCCAAGTAGAGGCAAAAAATATGTCCAAGCTTGTCCAGCTTCTTCTCCTCAAAGTGGCTGGAGGGAGCCCAAGGGAAGGCAAGATTTTTTACTACAAGTTATAAAAGAGGGACCTGAAAAATTCAGCTCAACAGGTGAGTCTCTTCTAGAGCTGTGCTTTTTGCCTTTCTTGAGAAAACTGTCCACATCTGTCCACATGAGAAACATTTGAAATAGCAGAGTCCCTGTGTGCGCAGCAAATACCTCCCTGGGGCTTCCACACCAGCTCTCCTGGCGGCTCGCACAGAGTGCTGCACGCAGCAGAAGGGTACCAACCTCCCTCTAGGCTATGGGAACACAAGCAGGGGTGGGATGCCAGGGCACCCAAGGGATGCTGTGCACAGCAGTGTCAGTCTCACCTGAGCATGAGGCACACAGCACAACTGTGGCAGGAGATGCAGGCATCTAACATTGACAATGCTGCGGGGCGTTGGGTTATTTTTTAATTATTATACTGCTGTGGTGCTGGGGTGTCACCCATTGCTCACTGAGATGAGGAGGGAACCCAAAATGAGACTGAAGAGTGAAAAGGAAGACAGCCTACATCACAGGAGAAGACTAGTACAATAAACCATGGCACTGTATGTAAAAGGAGCCCAGGGTGAGTGAACATTAGAGCCTAGAGCAGAGAAGGGTCAGATGGGGTACTGGAAATAGCTGTGCAGAATGAGAGGTGACGTTAAGAATGGAGTAAAATCAAGAAAGAAAAAGCAGCATTGATGGCAACCAGGTAGTTGAGAAGAGTCAAATGAATTTGGGGAGCTAGACAGGACAAGAGAGAAGCCAAAATAGGTGGGAATGGAAGGGGCAGAAACTTATAAGAGGAAAGAAGACAGCCCTTCCCATCCACATCCTGGCCCCAGATGATGTTGACAACTCCTCTGTTGTCAACAGCAATCACTTACTCCCACCTGCAAAGTGTTCCAGCCCTTTCTAGCACTGGTCCACAGAGACGATTAAAACCTAATGCTGCCAGGCTCTCCATGTCTGTGTGACAAATAGAAAGATTTCAACCTTGCTGACAATCCATTTGTCAATGTGCCATGGGATGGCATTTCCAGGTTCCTTTTTTAAAAGCTAAAACCTTTTCCACACATAAATTAAATTAAAAGAACAAAGGGAAAAATTCCATGTGATCCCACATTTAAGGTTAATGAGTAATGGGATAATTATAATGAATAATAAAAAGATAATGAGTGTTCACAGAGAAGCCCATTACAACTGCGTAGACAACCATTACTTTGTAATTTTATACCTTTTGAACACTTGACTTTGCAACCTTAATGCTTTTTTAACTTTGTTTTTGCCTGTGTAATGATATATAACATTCTCCAGACACCATCTGCAGACTTCATATTTCCATGATCTCTTTCAAACAACTTTCAGTACTGGGTATGAGAAGAGGCAAGTGATTGCTTCACTGAGCAACAGCCAGGAGACAGAGAGGGAAGCATTTGGTTGTTTTCTCTCCTTACATTCATAGCTCCTGTCTCAACAGCTAGGACCATGCTACAAGCTCTTGGGCTTGGTTTCTCTGCTTTAAAGCTGGTTCTGTCAAAATTTCTTGATTCTGCCGTTTGCTTCTACCATTGGTCTGACAGCCAAACCCAAGTTAATGAGGCTTCAGGACACAATTATATATTTAATATTTCAGGTAGGGTTGTGGCCAAGAGGAAGGCACCAAGCATTTTCCTGACTCCTTTTCATCTGACACTGTGTCGATTACTTTAGCTGTACGTGCTCTCCTTCACTGCTGGGCCCCTGCTTAGACATAGACTAGACACATTTTTTTTTTTTTTTAATTGGAAAGAGGCATTGTGCGCTTACAGACTATCATTATATGTCAAATTTACTGCTAGGAAAAGCCAATATTAATAAGGGTTGCTTTTGCATTTCTTCAGGCATTACATATTTTAGCTGCAAATGTCAGGTCTTAGCTAGTTCTTAGCTGTTGTTCCTGAAGTATCATAATATCACTAAATGCCCTGTAGGACCGTCCCACCTCCTTGTCACTCTAGCAACTCTGGGTCACCTTAAAGCCACTGCAAGTCCCTAAACATCTGCATTGCTCAGACTGGAATCCTAATGTGTACTGTGTAGCAACCACTGCTACGCTACCTGCATGCTTATTTGCAGGTGGTTCTCTTGGCAGCTGAGATTTCTATTTGCAATAAAAGGAAAAAANTTGCAATAAAGAGCAGACACTTTGGAGGAGCGGCTCAGTGACTCAACTACCTGTGTGACACACGTTCTCATTTCCACCCGCAGGACCCTGAAGCAGTCATTGCAGTCTGAGTGGAAAAGGGGAGTTAACACTAAATAATATTAGATAAGAGCCAATCTCTACTCAGCACTCTTCAAACAGCAAGAGAAACATGCCTTAGGTGTGAAGTGAGACATCAAGTAGGAGAAAACAGCAGTGAAGAATGACAGGGCAAATGAAAGACCCTCTCTGCATGCCTCTCTGAATTGGTCTTCTCTATTATTAAGTTCCAGGCTGCAAGAGAAAGGTGACTGAGATCCCATGCTCACACTGTCACAGCAAGTTGTTCACTTGTTCTTCAGTGTTACAATATTACCTCACAGTACTTATACCTGTAGCTTTATGCAGTAATTTAGTTGCCTCATACATGAAGGAAACACAGTAGCACCCAGTTCAGGGGCTAACCCTGTCACAGCACTAACCAGCAAGGGGAAAAGGCCAGGTGGTGTGTGCGATTCCTGTAAGAATAAATGGGGACAGGGAGTCTAAATTAGAACGCGCTGCCTTGAGAAGGGCCATCTCTGAGCCGAAATGAGGGACAGCTTTATGCACACAAACACTGATGTGCACATAACCCAGGATCCAAGCAGGACACGGGGTGTGCCATTGCACACTCAGGTCCTGCAGGGCTGTCTGGAGGCAGTGTGACCCTGTTTGGCAGAACTGTGCCTTGAACACCCCGACCGACTCCTGCACCAGCTATTAAAGGCTGCTCCCAGCAGAACACTTGGCAAGCTGCTCGCCCCGCTGCTCGCTCTGCTCCGGAGCCAGCCCTGCGGCTGCGCTCAGCCCATGGCTCTGTCGGTGCCGCTCAGTCCCCAGCGCTGGCCTCCTCCCTGGGGCTGGCGGTTGTTGCACGTCTGCCAGCACGAATACCAACGCCTTTTGGCCGGGGAAGAGGTGTCATACCAAGGCCGGGATTTCTGGAATACGATACCAGAGTTTCTGCATTAGCCTGGTGGAGCTTCTACATTTCCACCTTAGTCTCCTTATATAATGCAACCAAGTATGTATTAAATGAAGAGTTGCAAAGTAAACAGCTAAAATTTCTGGAGTACCAGAATTAAGGTTGCTTATCCATTTTAACTACCCCCCTGAGCCTATTCATTAGAATTACACGCAATGCTAATGTCAGAGCCCCCTGCCTGCTTCCCAGTGTTGGATGGGCACCTCTAAATGAATGACTAAATATTTCATATTTTGCTTGCTTATTTTTTTAATACCATACCACACTTACTGTACAACATTCAAACTCTCCTCTGAAGGCAGAATTATTAATGTTCACACAGACTTTTGAGCAGGTGTTTTTCACTACAGTGACAGCATGCTTTACAACACATGTAAATTTATCTGCCTAACACCCGGCAGGATACAGAACCAGGTTCATCTCTAGCTAACAGGTAGGCAACCGATGCACATACAAAATTAACTAAAAAGGCAGCACAGGTGTTTGGCGCTCATTTTAAGGAAAGCCCTACATTATCAGAATGCTGTGCATCACATAGCACAGTCCTCCCAGGAGCCCCACTGTATACTGACTATTTCCAACTGGGCTGTAAACCAGGGGCTTCAAGCAAGCCCTTCTTGCTGCGGCTTCTCCCCAGCATTAAATCTGCAGCTCCTTCTCACAGTGGTCTCAGTCATGAAGGCAGCAGAGGATGGGTGGTGACAGGCTGTTCTTATCCCTACATGGACCAGCCCCACAGCAGTGAGACCTGTGGAGGTGTGGCCATCAGCTGCTGCTCTGAGCCTCCAACCTGTGCACTCATCTCTTCTCACTCAGTGAGATTAATCCTACTCTTACAGTGACTGAAGAGAAAGATTTATAATGGGAAAGGACAGAAAACCTCAACAATAAGCAGCCCAATCAATCCCTTTCTATATATAAAATTAATGATAGAGAATTGTAAAATTATCAGACAATGAAGCAATACTTTGATGAAGTAGCTAAAATACACTCCAAAGGATTAACATCCACAGTAGATTATCCCCTCTGTACTGAATTGTATAATGGATTTCTCTGCATAGGATATTTCTTTATAGCAGAAGTTTTCTTAAACGCTCTTTTTAAGGAGGTCTCTAATAACTGACTTTACAAATGCCTGTTGTTTTCTCTTGCTATTTGCTACAGTGAGTAGAAGTAGTGATCTTGACTGATGACCCAGGCATGTACTGTTGATGAGATGTTTTAATGTAATAGGGAGGAGCATACAGGCCACATGCGATCTTGTTTGGAAAGAGAGCAGAGTTCTCTGCATGAAGATTTCTGGTAGCTGATGGAGTACAGTGGGACTCGAGTAAGCAAAAATAGCCTTGTGGTTAAGATACTGGCCTAAACTTGGAAGATATCTTCTGGTTCCTGGCTCTGCTGCAGACATGCTGTGTGTCCTTGGATAAACGCCTCTTGCGAGGCTAATTTCATTTAAGTGCTCGTGTACATAGTAATGAGCCTCATAAACAGCCTATAAATATAATCACTTGGAATAATTTTTAAGGTACAATCTCTTATATTCTGTAAGGGATTTTATGTTCCCTTGGGAAACGGAAAGCTGTATGCTAGGCTAAAGGCATGAGATGGATTTGGACCTATCTCAGTTTCAGTGGCATCTGTGTGCACATTTAAATTTGGCATGTGCAGGCCATTATGATAAAAAAAGGCCTGCATTATTTGCACTATTTCTTATTTTCTTTCTCAGGCTGGGATTGTTCCCAATTATAGGAAGTCAGACTGTAGGAAGCAAAGAGAAACACACATATAGATGATGATATCTTCAAAATATGCATTGGCTCCGTGTCTTTTTTTGTTCAAAATTAAGGCTGGGAACATCCTGTAAAAATCTGTGTGCGTGCACAATGGTTGTAATTATTCACACAGACCCTAACATAAATCACAGGCTCATGTGTACATCTGGAAGTTACATGTCTCAACACACACAATGCATGTAGCTGTGAGTTCACAAGTAAATTTCTACAGGAAGGGTGGTCCTAGAGCAAATGCAGATCTGCCAAGTCTGCTAGTTAGGATGGTATTTCACCATTCGTGGGGCAAGCTAGTGCTCTGCTGCTTCTGGGGTCTTGCTGGTGCTCTGTCAGCCTCTGCTATAGATACCCAGAAATCCCAGTTAAAACTGCTTACAGCAGATCAAATGGGCAGCAAGTGCAGTACACCATGGACCCTGGGGTCAGCCAGCAAACACAAACTGTGTCATGGTTAGACACTGCTCTCCATTTTGTTCCTCAGTCACTCCCCACATTCATCCTTTTCAACAAGAATGTTCTCCTCCAACATATATCTTTAGATAGCTGCTGACCCTGTGTTGCTTAGATGAAACAAAAAGTAATAGAAATAAGTACATTTCGTAAGACTATATTTATTGTCTGTACACACCACCCTTGTCTAACACAGATTTTTAAAAAATATATCCAGCCATTTTCCAAGGTAGATATGCCTTACCTGGGATATTCAAATATAGGAAGTTCTTGTGTGTGTGTGTGTGTGCGTATGTGTGAACGTAATAAGTCCAGTCAAAAAGATATGCACACAGAGACTTTATTTACGAGCAAAACAGTGTCTGTGTTTGAAAACCCACCCTGTGGGTTTAATAGTATGAAAATGCAGCTGAAGATACCCTCGATGATTAGTGAGGAACCAGCGCTCATTATTCATTTGTAAAGTAATGGTTGTTTCCTTTAGATCTCCAATTGCATTCCTTGCACCACATTACTTCTTTCAGGTAACTAGAGATGCTGATACCTTAATGAATCAGAGTACTACTACATAGTCTAAAGTTGCTAGAAGATACAAAAATTATCAATTTTTAACATTAAAATGGAGCAAGCAAGAAGAT
This sequence comes from Alectura lathami, assembly GCA_013399715.1. NCBI lineage: Eukaryota > Metazoa > Chordata > Aves > Galliformes > Megapodiidae > Alectura > Alectura lathami. Next base: position 354,546 of record VXAV01004305.1, read on the forward strand.
AAAATTAAGGACATAAGGAAAAGATACCTGCTATCTCCAAATGAAAATTATCTGCTTAGATGCTAGAAAACCTGTGACTGCAGCTTCTACAAGAAGTGATAATCCATAAGTGATGTGGGGGGGAAAAAGAAAGGAAAAAAAAAAAAAAATTTTTTTTTTTTTTTTTTTTTTTTTTTTTTTTTTTCCTGGATGGCAGCCCTAGTGTACTACAGTTACTCAAGTAGATTCCAGTTCACATAAGGGCAAAGGTATGTTTCTGGAATTACCCCTCCTGTCTGGTCTCTCAGAGAATTAACAACCTTGGCAGTGAGGAACAGAGCCTTACCAAGCAGAACCCTTTTTTAAGGGAAAGAAAAGGAGAGAAGATGTGAAATGAAGAGCCAGTGCCCTCTTTCCTTGTCTCTCAGGAGTGGCCTCGGCACTGGGATGCCTCAGTAACAATAAGGTCTGTCGCAAAGCAAGAATCATGACACTCCCAAGAACTTGTTAATTTTGGCAAGTAAGTTATGTCTGGGGAGCTGAAGTAGAGAAAATGAGGATGTAATAATGTTGCAATGCAATATTATAACATTATGAACAACATTCATAATGCCATCGGATACGTTCCAAAAAAAGACTACTGATATAGAAAAAAAAAAAAAAAATTGGCTCATATTTTATTGAAGCTGAGGATACACTGACAGCTCAACAGTAAACTGTATGTACAATTACTCAATAACAGGTTTTACAGCAAGCTTGGGTAGTTTCTTGCTTGTATCCTTTTGGCATTCACCTTTTTTTTTTTTTTTTTTTTTTCTTTTTTTTTTTTTTTTGAAGTGTAATGACAAGGGTATTGCTCATGTTCACTGAAATACCTCCAACTACATATAAGCTGTGATCAGTATTGCATTTACCACTGTCTCACAGTGCCCCTATATTAGTATTTTCTATTTCTCAGGGACATTTCAGATACACACACAGAGTGAATCCAAAATGAGCCTTAAATAATCTTGTTCAGGGCAACAGAGAATAATGACTGTGTCTTCAATGAGGGGCATAATTACAACAAGCTGTCAAAGGAAACTTTAAGAAGGTTTGGGGGCAGGGGGAATTAAAAGCTATTTACCTCTATCAAAGCAGAATGAATAAGGGTAATGAGTAATAACCCTGAGAAAATGACAACAAAGGGGAACATTCTCAGCACCACGAGTGGGAAATTAATCAAGTCCCTCTTTTGTTAACAGGTGTTGCACAATAAATTCCCTCTGTTCCACCCTGAAAAAGCATCCTTAATATTAGAAAGGAAAAGTTCAGAGAAGTAAACAAGAAAAATGCTACCTTGTACTTACAGCACATCATTTGCAAAGGTCTCAAAGCACCTTTCAGCTCAACGCAGTAAAATAAATACTGAAGTTCAGTATTTTACAGCATTGTGATTTAAAATAATGGAGAGAACACAATGCCCTAAATTAACAAGTAGGCAACAGATCCATGACTACAAGATCAATTTGGACAATTCCAAATGATTTTCAGGAAGCTTCGTGTTGCAGCTAACAAAGTACTGGCGTGCCTTCTGGAGATGCAGAAACTTGTACATCTTGATTACATCTACACCACCCCAGTCCTCTAAGTCAGGGAGTGCTTAGTTTGAGTCAGAGAAGCACAATGCAGTTGTGTAAACAGAAGATTGAAAATCAGGAAATCCTTAGTTCTAAAATGGGATCCAACTGTGCCCCTTTTTTCCTGTCCACAAAAAAGTTAATGAAGCAGTCTAAGTCGCCCGCCCCCTCCTGCCTCTCAAACAGACGTGGTAGGATGGAACTACCAATCTCAGTGTCCTGCTGGATGGTTTAAATAAATGAACATGGATGTATTACATAAGTTCACATACTTAAAAGGTTTCGAGGAAGAAAAATGTTCTATAAACATTAAATACAAATATTAAATATTGCATCATTACATATTCTCTTGATTTGATGCTACAAATAAAAACATAATTCAATATATCCCTGATAATGTTCCCAAACTGACACTGAGCCCCAGAATATTATTATTTTCCACACAATGTATCTTCTCTAATATTAGTCATTCAGTTAATAGGCATGCAGAAAGCATGTTAGTGTTACTCCTTGTACAATTATTTGAGTACAATGAGCTTAGACTCTCACTCATTTTGGAGACTGTGAAACATGCTTTGAACTTCTGCACCTTCTGGATCTACTTAAATTAATGCAGACAACTAAAAAAAATCTAAACAAATAAATATACTTATTAAAATCAGTCTAAAGAAAACCCTGAAGATCAGAGGCCACACCTAAGTAAAGAATAAAAGTACTGTGTGTTTTCCAGTATGAAGCGTTAATGTGAATGCCAAAGAGACCTCTATGTCTTAATAAAAAACTATGAAAAAGTCAGGCAAAGGTGTTATATCGGCACATAAATTTGAGCTTAAAAACAGATCAGAAAACTGAAATACAAGTGGGGCACCTTGCCAAGACCATTTTGCCCCTTTACATCATCTGCAAAACCCACATCAGCTGGGTGAAGGAGGCTGAAATCAAGTCCTGGGGGGCAGGCATGCCTGGTGCTACCACCAATTGCTGCAGGAAGGTGAGGACACTCCCCTGCCCCAGACCCAGCACTGATACCAGAGATCCCTGGTATGGGGAGGGTGGTGTGGCTGCTTGCTCTGAGGTCAGGGGGAGGATCTGAGCCAGAGACTGTCAGCAACCGGTGTTCCAAGGAGCATTGCTGAGACTTTGGGAAGCCAGTCAGCAGTATATGCCGCTACTGGTCTCCTTGGCTGCATTTGACAAATTGCAGAAAATTAAAGAAAAAAAAAATCCACCACACAACAACAAAAACAACCCTTTTTTTTCAATCACTTATTCTATTTAGACAACTGCTGTAATTGTGTGCTGTGAGTGACAGCAGCTAGAATAAGTGAGACCAGATAGGAGGTGGTGTTCAGAAAAGACCCTCTAGGAAGAAATGAGCCGTGTAGAGAAAACATGAGAATCTTTTTGCAGAATACAAGACACAAAATTGCTTTTGAATTTTGTTCTTCTTTTAGAAGGTATTTGAAAATAAATAACATCTTTCTAGAAACCATAAACAATCGTTTAAAAGCAGGATGTTCCCATATAAGCAGTCTCAGTATCTGAGTCCAGAGAGAAACAGAGGGTCCTAAAAAGTATAAGTTGGTGAATCTATGCTGTGTTGTTCTAGCTGCATATTTAGCCTTCAGGTGAGATTTCACATACACAAGTCTTACAATTGCATATTAACATGCTCTGTAGAATAAGACAGTGAAGTTGATCCAGCCCCACTGAATTTTGTAGGACCAAAATATGTCTTGAAGCACATGAAAAGAAATCTCCTTTACTCAGACTACAGGCTTAGAATGCAAACAGACTTTGGACTGTTGTTGGCCATGCAGAGCAGGCAGGCCTACGGTTTCTAATCGCATCAGCCTCAGAGTGGTTGTGAAACCAACAGCTGTGTCTGAGCAATTGGAAAAATTGATAAAGAACAAAGGGGAAGACCCATCTCAACAGGGCTTCTCCCTCAAGTGCATAAACTCAGCTTCAGTAGAAAGTATAAATATTTCATTCACTGTTTTGTATTGTATTTCTCCTGTGATTTATGTTCCAACCATTTTCTTTTAAAGGTGCATTAATGTCTTCTTCTAACAGCATCCCTTCTAAACTTTTCCCCTTGCTTAATGGGCCTGAAGGGATTAAACTCTTAGCAGAAAAATGCATCTGCTGTACATAACATCACAGTGTTAGACTATCATAATACCAACTCATTTATTTTCATTTTGTGAAAGTATACCTTCCCTTGAGAACGATGCTACAGGGTATATTTCCTTCCTGATGTTCCCTTTCATGTATTGTATGAAATTAAGGAGAAACACTTGTATTCAGATATCAGAAGTCCAAGGCCCGCTTTTTCTCTTGCATTTTGAGGCCACATTATACCAGAAAGATAACAAGGCTGGCTAGCAGAGAGCTACAAAAATCCTGCCTGTCCCAGAGAAGAAGCGATGCACATTCCCCACACTCATTATGGTTCTAGACACTGATCTTGCAGAGCTGCCTTCAATTTGCTTTGGGTTCAGGTGGCTTTCTTACGCGTAAGTCAGAGAAAGCAGAGCCTAACATTTCAGCAAGGTCAGCTGTGATCTCACTGCTGGAACACACACTACAACAGCCAACATCAGCACAAACAATAGTGCCATTCATCCTGCACTGTTGGGCAGGTCTTCATACACATGCAGTTACAGCTGCACTGTTCCTTTGGTCTTGGGATAAATAGGATTCCCTGCAAGGAGTGCTCATAGTCTTAATCACATACAAATTAAAGACCAAGAAAAAGAAAAAAAAAGCTGCCTTGAAATCTAGAAATTTGAGGACATACAGTTATCAAATCTAGTAACTATACTTGGTTACATTAGTAACTTAGCTTTGGTAAACTTACCAACGTTTTTACAGTTCTCCTGCATGGAAAGGTGACGCTTCATTTGTAAGCCAACATCACCTTAAGCCTGCTAAGAGGGGCTGTGAATATTTGGTGCCAGAATCATAAGTGTCTTCCATTTCTCAAACAGACACATGATGGTTCAGTTAGATTTTCAGAAAGCATCTGGACAACCACTCCAGGGTGCATCTGCCTAGATTTCGGGCAACTGCATGTCTTCAATCACTGAGATCTAACTTGGCTGACTTAACCCCTTAGACACACATGTCAAAGCCCACCTGACTCTGCAGCATGCTTCTAACTAGTATAATAATGGGCAAAAACATTGCACAATTATTTGCAGATCGATGGAAAAAAAGGGTTCTCACAATTTTTTTCTTTGGAAGACCATAGGCACAGCACAAAGGACTTCCTAGAAACGCATGGAGATAAACTCTGCTGGAAGAACAGCTGCTGCAAGAAAGAGAAGCAACCTCAAACTCAGGGGCAGTTCTCTTCTTGAAGAGAAATAAAACCAGCCAGACTTTCTCTCATTGCTGCAATAAGCAGGAAAGAAAATCATATGTCAGTGAGAATTACACGGAGACAATCACCTTTATTTATTATATAGCACCTTTACATAGCACCAGATAACATTATTCGCAGGGGTTGGCAGCCTTCAGGACAGAAAGGTGTGAACTTTAAAACAATATAATACCTTGCTGCTTTTAGTGTGAAAATTATCATACTGGGATGGTGATGACAACCACCTCAAACATTTAGGAGGATTTGAAATGCATCCATTCTCTGCCTAATAGTAACATCAAGCAGCTATTTCACTGCATGCTTCCTAGAGCTCTAGTTGGGGAAGGAAAAAAAGAAAAAAGAAAAAAGGATAACAATGTTCCATGATAGTACAGAAAAAAAAAATATTATTTCCAAATGTGCCAGATTTTCATAGTTTCTTTTTTTTTTTTTTTTTTTAATTAGTATACCATGAAGAACTTAAATTCTCTGATAGAGTTCCACAGGCAAACTATGGAACAACCCTCTAGTTTTGCAGAAAAACTGCAGAGATTGCATGTTGAAGGGTAAAAACATAAGGCAGCTACTTGCTATTAAGGCAAGTGAGGAAGGACAGCCTTAGGCAAAATTTTCCAGGGGCAGTTTTGAAGAAGCAGTTTGTCAGATTCAGTGGAGAAGGGTGTTTAATTCTTCTAGCTAACATGATAGTGATCAGGAAGAAATACAGAGCCAATGCTTAATGCTTCAGATGGAGATGTTGGCAAAGAGCTGTTTTGGAAAGAGACAGATCTGCAGTGTTTTCCGACTCAGTTTTAGTGCATGTTGAACTGAACACCCAAAGTGCTGGAGAATGAAATTATACCAAATTTTCCTGTTTCTTCATGCTAGCCTTTTTTCAGGATGCTGTACGCTTCCAGTTCTAAGGGCAGTCATCAGTCTTATCGTAAGAGAAATTTAAGATATCTGGTAAATAACACAGGCAGAGGAGAGAGGAGTGGGGGAGACAACCATTGCTTTTTCACGCCGGTCAGAAGGAGGCTGCTCAGCCTGCAGCACGTTTGCAATGTGAGAGACGTCCTCAAGTATACAAGTGTGTTAATCAGTGGTTAGGATGTGTCTGAATGTGTAACAAGCTTCACCTTTCAAGAACTCGTATTATCCAAGAGGGGGGTTAATGAACATTAGCACAAAACAGAACTATTGCAAAATCCTAAAATGACAGAGAGAGGAAAATAACACTGACTTGGAATTGCTGCAGGCGTAGCCACTGAATGATGCTGAGAAGAGCACGGTCCCTGTTGACTGAAACTAGAGATGAATTCAAGCCACACAAATTCCAGCTCAGTTTCAGACTTGCCATTATTTTTGCAACCCTGCACAAATCAGCAGTCTTCTCTGACTGGACTGCCCCTGCTGTCTCTCTTTTTTCCCAGTGCAAACAGCAGAATAATCTGCTCTAACTAACACACAGAATTACTGAAGAAAAAACCTGCACTTCTTACCCATTCCTGTGCCTTCCCTGTGTGTTCTAAAGCTTTTTCTCTTAGGAAGCGAAGCAAATGCATTTAGTTTCCATCTTGCAGCAATGTATGATTGCATAATCTTTCAGTCTGGTCAGCTTTCCCAGTTGCCTTTCATCTTCCCTGCATAACATCTGTTTTTCAAAGACAACAGATTCTCTGCTGTTGTCTTGGGACAACACTGGGACATCTTCCCTTAGGAGAGCATTTTCTTGCTGCCTTGCCTTGTGTAAATTAGCAGCGACATCTTCTGAGATTCTTGCTAAACCTTTGGGGACAGTTTGCCTTTGTGAGGTGTCTGACTAAGGCATCAACTGTGTTTTTGCACTGGACAGCCAACACTTACTGCTTTGCTGGTGTTTTCATTATGCTGAACTGTATAAACCAAGGGACAGTGTGAAAGGCAGAGCATAACAGAGCATACCACAGTTGATAATAACTGTATTATTAAAATCAGTATCTGAAATATTTTTGTGATTATTTATCTCAGGAAATGGATAGGATACCTGAGTCAGCTTGTTATAATTAGTTGTCTGTTTTCTATGTCCTGCAAAAATGCACAGCCCTATTATCCAATTTTGTCATCTATTTTCCTTTACCTTCACCTGATACTCCTCATTTATCTCTTCACAACATAGTATATATTATGTGGAAGCTCCTGAGACCAAAAACTTTTAGGATCTGTAAGTTGACTTGTTTTGGTTCTTCCTCCATTATGGAGAAATGCCAATTAGAGAGCCCCCCAAAAGACATAACTGTTAATGTTTGGTATCTTGGCAGTTCTAGAAAAGCAACATTTTGTAGGTTGTCTCATTAAGCACTGAGGATCAAATTTGCTTACCAGTTTTGAAAATAAGCATACATCTATCTATGTGTAAAATTCCTTTTACATCCCTAGTGCTATCCACACATCTAATTAACCTGAGATGGGTCCAAGTCTATATTGATCTTCAGAAGTTGGCTGTGTACATTCATCTCCACTTTCTTTTTTTCTGCAGAGTGTATTTCACTCATTGACAAGGTAATTGGACCACGGGGTAGGTATAATGCTACACTACTGCATCTACAGGAAATCCCCTTCTGATTGCATTTTAAGTTACTCTTTTTCCAAACCTCTTTTGTCAATAAGTGTTGACAGCTGCACAGCAATGGAAGATTACCTTAATGATGTAGAAGAGGAACATATGAAATTACCAGGCACTTGTGATGGCAGGTCAGAAAGGCTAGATAAGCAGTAAGCACCTGAATCAGGTAAAGGGCTTAAAATAAATAAATAAATAAATAAATAAATAAATAAAATACTCCCTCCATCAGGCAATATATAGTTCATCTTTCAAATTAGGAAATGACTCTACATGTGTGCCTTTCTGTAGGACAACAACTGAAGATTTGTTGAACATGGGCAAAGAAAGATAAGACCTGTAGGTTGCTTTTTTTATCCCTCAAGCTGGCACATAACTACAGCTGTCCTAAGGATTGCTAACAGGGAATTAAGCCTGGAAATTCTGCAAAGATTTCAAGGTACCATTGAAGACAAAGTGAATCAGTACCGGGTCATTCAGACCAGAATCCCTTTCACTGCAGACAAAGAGTTAGCTCAATTTCCTTCTCACAGGAAGCCAGGCATCTCCAGGCAGTGATGCATCAGCAGGAAGAGCATTCCATTATACTCTTATGGCCAAATTCTAATCTCAGCTATATTGATACAGAGCTTCTCCATCAAAAGCAAAAGAGCTACTTCAAATTATTATATAAAAATGAAATTACTATTTTTACATTAATGCAAAGAGACTATGATTTTTATTTACTTATACATGTATATGACTTTTTAAAGAGGTCAATTATGACCTTGAATTCTAGGAAACTGCACTCTCACATCAGATACCTGCCTGACTTCCCAACTCAGCCATTGCTCTGCAAACCCTCTCCCTCCCCACCCACATCTAAGTGCTGAGTGAGATAACAGGAGCTGGAACCTGCACTGAAATCCTACAAGTTTTCCTCATGCAAAGGGCAAGGTGGATGCTGAGCAGCCAGATCTTGCTGAATTCCTGCTGGCTGACTTACACAGCAGAGAGAAGTTCCAAAGCAGCTAACTGACAGTAACTGGCTCCTGCCTCATGCATAGGAAAGACATTACTCAAATATAAAGCCAGATGCACTGTATGCAAATTTCCTTTAAAACGGGGTTTGTTTGTTTTTTAAACTCAGATTAATTTGACAGAATTGAGAACTCAGGAATCCTTTTTGTTTGTATTGCCATCTGTATGATTTTGGGGAAGCTCAGTGAGGTGAATCCTCAGCTCCCCATTCCACAGTATAAATCTATATATTCACAGAAACATGATCAATCTCAGAAGTTATTCAGAAATTGTACTGAGCCAAATGAACACTGAGTACCATCTTTCTTCTTAATTAGCTAGTTAAGCAAACACTTTATCTTGGAGGGACTTATTTTGCAGTCCTCAACTACTCCTGTTGCTCTCGTCCCTAAGAAATTTAATACAGAATAGCTTTCTTACAAATGGTCATTTAAATTGACCCCCAAAAGTAATGAAGTGATGTAGTTTTCATCTTTTCTCAAGATGAAGAGGGTAATCAATTTTAGTTTAGTATGAACTTCACCCGAGCTATATCTCTCTGAAGTCAACATTCTTACTACACTCCAAACAAATTCTTTTCAAAATGATCCTGTATTTGCCATACCTAAGGATCATACCAAAGCTTTGAAGTGATTTAATAGCAGATGGCCACTGGTCACAAACAATCATTTGCAAATTTCAGAAGCTATAGAAATTCATCGCTACTTCAACTGACTATGTAGCTGAGCTTATACAAAGCAGATTTTACTTATTGCTACAGAGCAGTAAAAGTGTAAATTTTAGCTGGAAGTCACCAGAAAAAAAAAAAAAAATTAAATCTATAAATAAGTAAATATATATATATAATAAAAATATATAAATTAAGTCTATAAATAGCATCTCAAAATAAAATGCACTAGCTAAACTGTGCTAAAAATAAATGATCCTGCTATTTCTGTAGTGAAATAATTTTCAAGATCTTCTAAAGATTGATTAAAGGCCCAGTAAAGCCGGTTAGAGGGAGAGTACTGCTCACTGCTCCACAGTTACAACAAGAAAGCCTGGGTTATGTTTGGGGAAGAGGACAAAATAGATTCCAGTTCAGGCAACAGGTTTAAAGCCACCAACATTAAATGCTTATTCACAGCAAGAATAAACAAACTGCAGAACACATTGCTAGAGGATAGCATGAAGACTAAAAGCACAGAAAGCCTGAAAAAGCTTAGGTCTATGAGCAGCTGCAGAACACCATGACTTAGATGTTACTAGGATGAGAAATCCCGTGGCAGTATGTGGTTGAAAACTGTGTTAGTGGAAAGATCACTACATACGTCCCTTTTATAATAAGTTCTTTGATCTCTGGGCTGGCTGGAGCCCCAGACATGGCCCAGAACCTCTTTCCACTGCTGTCCGAGGCACCTGGATCAGGACATTACGGCTGAACAGAAATTGTAATGACAATGATACATTTGTACAGGACTAAAGGGGAAAGGCACTGAAACCATAACCCTGGTAGTGATTCTTCTTTAACCCGGACCTCTCCTACTGCCCCAGGATGTCCAGCATTAGAAACTGCGAAGAGAGCTAAGAGGGTAGTGAGGCCCTGGCACAGGCTGCCCAGAGAAGCTGTGGGTGCCCCATCCCTGGAGGCATCCAAGGCCAGGCTGGATGGGTTCCTGGGCAGCCTGATCCAGTGGGTGGCAGCCAGCCCATGGCAGAGGGTGGAACTGGGTGGGCTTTGAGGTCCCTTCCAACCCAAACATTTCTGTGATTCTGTGATTCTATGATTTTGGAACCGACAGTAACATGGAATTTGCCAGTGATCTGCTACGAATGGAAGATTACTATCAAAATTTAAATCAAAATTCAGATTGAAATTTAGGGCCTGTTTTGCAAAGTGATGTTGCCAAAATTTAGTCCATACTGAGTAACAGTGTAATTAATATATACTTTGTGTATTATTTATTTTACATATAATTTAGTTATGTTTTTTATTTATTCCCCTTGATGTTTAAATTCCTTCAAATTTAATAAAAAACATTCTTTTTCTTCACCAGCATGGACAGTTATCTACTTGGCTGAATATTGTGCTACCCCTAAAAGAAAGGAGAAAGAGAACAGATGTCCTGGGAAATTTTTACTTAACAAGACTATGCTCCATGAATATTGATAGCCTTCATGGTTTGACCAGGCAGTGCAGGGGTTCTGATGACATAACTAAAATTTAGCATAATTTTTTGTCCTAAAAAAAAAGTCTTAGCAATATTTCAATTATATTCAGGAAACTATCATGGTAATAAACATAGGAAATTATACATACAGGTAATTTCAATTTTTTAAATTATTTTTTTTAAATAAATCATTGAATTCTACAACCTTTTAAAATTTATGTCTCCTCAGATTTCAAGTTAATACAGAATACACTTGTTACAGAGGATGGTCATATATATACGTCCAGTAGTTACTGATAGCTAATGAAATACTTCAGTGGGAAAAGAAACAGAAACATTTTCACTTCAGATGTTTGTTTGTATGAAAGGTATGAAGTCAGCTGGCAGCAGCTTGAGTATATCCACAGAAAGTATTTGAGTTCCTCTTGCATCTCAGCTATGCAGTTCCTAACCCTTCAGTCCACGGGCAGCTTGGCTTCAGTTTCTGTACAACTAAATGGGATATTACAGCCATTAGTGCTTGGGGCAGTGCCTCTTCCACTTCAAACACTACAGGAAAGAGGAGCATCCTAATACTGGCACAGTTTCTCTTTCATAAGAATCAGCCGCAAACTATCTTTCTAAGGAGACTGTCACTCTCACATCAACCTTTATGTATTGTAATCTCAGTCCCCATTAACCATATATTAAGTTGTCAAAACTGTGTGTTTTCCCTCAGGCCATCCCTCACAGAAACAGCCTAGGGGAGGGCTTCATAAAAATCCACGAGACAATTCTTCTTCCCATCTTTCCTTGGAATTGCTGCTTTGCCTTCAAAAAGTGCTGGCAGTTAAGAAAAACCAGCACTTCTAGCTCAGCCACATGCTCTTGGGAGTCAGGGGAGCAGCAGGGTCCATCACTGCATTTGCCCTTTCTTAGTGACCTGGGCTGTACTGCTGGGTTAGACAGGCCTCTCTTTTGCTCACCAGTTGCCCTTAACCTTGACCAATATCCATCTCATTGCTTCTTTGCACTACTTTGTCTTTTACAGTCTGTCTCTCGTGACAGCTTGTAACTTATCTGCGGCAAGGAGGGCCCTGTTTGCTCTTTTCCACTTGAGAACTTGCGTATGGACTGGCGACCCAGGCTCTGAGTTTATGAAAACAAAACCCCACCGCAGCTACAGGGTAATTTCTCATCAGATAAACAGGATGCCTTTGAGGTGATCTATGAGATACAGCCACAATCTTCTTTATGAGCCTGAAACACTTCAAGAGAAGAGCAAAGGCAATGAGAGCAAATCCACCCGATATGCAAACCAGCGGCTCCTGCCATTTCCCTAGCAGAAACCTTCAGTTCTGCTCTGACCACCTGAGTCCAGCCCCTGTGCCCTTAGCAAAACATCATGGCAAACTGTCGAACTATTGTCAGAAACATTTTGAAATAATATCCTAAACTTTCTGAAGCACCAGACGAGGACTCATCACAAAATTCTCAGGGCTGTTCCCTTTATATGCTTCTTTAGATTCAAAACTACAGTTGTGTTGGTGGCTGGCTTGTGTAGCTCTCACAGCTTGTGACTTATTTACAGCAAATAGAGCTCAAATGGAAAGTGTTTCTCCTTCTGTACCCTAAAATTAATCCTTACAGATGACACCTTATAGCTCATTATAAGAAACATACAAAACCTTCACAACCTTCCCAAGTATAGCTTATATATTTCTGCTTATTTGACTGAGGATGGCAGGATGTCCACAGACAGAGGGAAAGGTGGCTCTTCAGCTGGGATGAATTGTCGTATAAATGGAGAGTTGAAACTTGCCATTTAAATCTACAGCTGATTTCTACATCATCTGAAACATTACAAATTACACTTTTCATTATGAAGAAAAACAAAATCACTTGGGAAATTAGTTTTACTTCTCACCTTCTTTGTGTTAAAAGCAGAATGTAAAAATCTGAAATGAAAAAGAGGAATAATTGACAGCCTATTTCCCCCATGAAGTGTTATTGTGGGAACATATAAAACTGGACAAATATTTTTAATCCATCCTATAAAAAAAGCCAAAAACTTTTTTCTTGGTTTTATGCAGGTGTAAGATAAAAATCTTTTAGTCCTACAAACCACAGACTTGAAAAGCCAGTCTAAAATATTCTGTTAAGATCTCACTTACCATCATTGTTGAATTCAAATAAGATTCAGGCGTACTGAACTATCACTTCGCAACATATTACTTACCCAGGTTTATTTTAATTTCCATCCAGCACTACTAAAAATTCAGCTCTCTTTCTTTGCCACATCTTTGTGTACATAATGAACTTTATGATTTCTTACAGGCACAATGTATTGCTTTAGGTTTGACTTTCAGGTAGCTTTTCCCAAGTCATTTTTCAGTAAATGAACTAAACCCAAATACAACAACTTGTTTTATAAGATTTGTCATTTTATTTTATTACAAGACAGAATGCCTGTATTTTTTTGTTTTGTTTTGTTAAGATTAATGGATTGGGTAGGTCTTTGCAGAACATATGCTTCAGAAGTATGCACCCTCATGTCACCTCTAATATGTCCAACAGAACATTCTCAGGAAATTAAAAAACAAAATACCACCAACAGAAATAAAAAAAATAAAACCAGTGTAAATTCTCTGAATCACAGATCCCATTTGTGGAGGCTTCCACAAGTCTTTTGCCAAAAACCTTTACTTGACCAGGTCAAATTTCATTTGACTTTGACTTTGACTTTCAAAGTGAGAGATCAAACAAGTTCTGGGAAAAAAAAATTCCTAAATGCTGGAGTGAAATCCATGTGGAGAGCCCACCTTCATTCCTTCCACATGCAATCTGTGTCTATGCACACAGGTTTAATGCTGTCTCAGGACTGATACTAGCTTCAAAACATCAGGATGGCTAATGGCAAGTATTTCTTGTCCACTCTGCTATGGGGGAAAATGTCACAGAAAAAAATGGGTGAGTAATACCTTCTGGTACATTTAGTGAGGTGGTAGCTAACAAGAAACATGAGTTCCAATCTCAGTAATGCTCCTCATCTAATTTCACTATACATCACTGTACTCCTAAGCTATAAAGGAAATGTTCTGCCATTGAAATACTGAGGATACCTGCCAATACTTGTGGAATGCTACAGGATCCTTTTATAAATTAATGCAAAAATCATTGTCAACCAGAGTGCGAGGGAACCTCTTAACTCCTGCTCCTAGAGCCTGGGCTGTTTTCAACAGCTTGCATTGCCTCAAAGGAGGCAAAAGCAATTTGCACATAAAAAAAGTGATGAAACTATATATTCTGCAACTACCAAAATATTTCCTAAAAACAAAAATCACAAAAAAACTTTACAAAGTATTAAAATAAGCAAAACAAAACAGCAAAGATGCTTGCATGAGACAGAGTGCAGAGATGAGTTGAGGGATGAAATCCAGCTTTGTAGAACTCTGCAAGTGGGTGGCTGCATTAAATATACTTTATTCCAGCATTTTAAAGCATTTTGAACACTTTTAACAAAACAGTTAGAAGTAAGAACTATCCACAACTGACAGAACAAATGTAAGCAACAGCAACCATACAAGCAATTATGTAAAATGTGTCTAGGGAATTTCCCTCCATCAACTGAGAAAACAACACTGAAGGAAACCATATGGGGATGGAACATAACATGAAAATATTTTAACTGTTGCATCAATAGGAAAAGCATGAAGATCTTCTATGGAAGCATTCTCACAGATGCAATTCCTGAGAGATTATTCATTTGTTTCCTTTACCAATTGCAGGGATACTGTTATTTTTATATTTATGTTATTTTAGAGCAGATATAGAAATGAAAGGTAAATTTCCTAATCACATTCAGAAATATTCCAAACATTACTACTTATGAACTCTCGAAGTAATGCACCTGAGAATTAAGTCAGCTTGTTAAAATGAATAGTGCTACTGCCAGTCTTGCCACCCATCCTAGGAAGTTACTTTAATACCGTGCTGTAATCATGGAAAATTATTGTTACTTTAAAATTTTATTTAGGAAAATACTACTGAGATAAATGATGTTTTTCTCCAAATATTTAATATAAACTGAATCATAATGAAAGCAAACACTGATTTCATTTCATCCGACTTGGAGTCTTTTAAGGATTCATAAAAAATTCCCATGGTGTTAATGTCTACACTCATTATTCTCAGGAAGGTTCCTTATTTTTTCTCCTTGTCTATTTGCTGTTTACTACCACACAGCACTCTCCTCTCTGATGCACAAAATCCAATGGAAGTAAAGTGACTAGCCAAAAGCGAGTCCATTTTTGGGTGTACATGCCAGTTTACAGGTGCTGGTCTTTGAATTTTTCACAGCTTGCTGAACATTTCATTTGGGTTGGCAGAGCTGGTGGGTCATATGGTGACAATTCTCATTTTCTGCAGCATCTCAAATGTCCACTCATGGCATCATTGACAGCTAAAATTAGATATTTGGCAAAGCAGTCATAGGAACTAAGGGCTTGATTGAGTTGCTTAATTACCACTGTCTCATGCCATCTGAGATGCCCCAGAGTACCCCAGCAGCCATAAAGGCACAGCAGGAACCACACAAAACCTGTGGGACACCTCTGGCCTTCCAGAGCAGGAGCTGCAGAGACAAGGAAAGATGGCTGCTAAAACCCATGGCAC
>VXAV01004305.1:383636-394340 GCA_013399715.1 Alectura lathami
AAAAAAAAAAGCCACCACCACCACTGCCATTGGCTCAGATGTACTTCTTAGGACCATCCAGAGTCATAAAGATGTCTTAACACTGCACTTCGTATGACATTTTTTCTTTCATTTAGAAAAAGAAAATGAGTTAGAGGATTTTTTCTGAGTTACATTTGGCCCATTTAACATTAATCTTTTTTGTCTCCTACAGCTTTTCTCCAAACAGTAGAGAAATCCAAAGTTTTTCTCCTGGCTCTCTCTCCAGGGACTAATATCTTTAAGTACTTCAAAGCCAGATCCAACTCCCTGACATTTGTCTGCCTTGAACTTGCAAAGCACTCCTAAGTTTGTTAGCCTCCAAATCATCAAGAAACAACAAGGATCTTTAGACGTACTCCATGTGGGAGGTTTTGCAGAAACAACTTCATACAGCAATAAAATCTACAGCTTGCTCTGGCAAACCTGTGTTAGATGAAGGCAAATAAAATCCTCTGAAGTTTAGTAGATATCCAGTTGAGCATGTTGCAGTGAGAAGATTCGTGAATAAAGGAGCTTCTCCGAATCCAGCTTTTACTGTTTTTATTTGCCATAGAAGCACTGGCATCAACNTAGGTATTCTGAAATCTTTACTTACCAGTGGTCAGATAAATTGACTTCCAGATTGAAATACCATTTCCAATGACTACAAATTAAGGTGCTCAATAAAAACAAATATTGTACAGGTAAAGTGATTCCAGTTAAGTTACTACCAGCTTCAGTCCAAACAAAGGAAGGAGGAACTGTGGAATTATCCTAAAAAAGATTCCAGTATCTTGATTGACATTTCAATTTGAAAGGATAAAAAAGATGTCTCAATTTTTAAACCATCGTACAGGATTCTTCCTGTAGCATTCTTCCTGTATGACCTTTTGTTTAGTAGAGTCAAAACTTGACTCACAGGGTAGTGAGGGTAGTGTTTAATTTAAATGATCAAAGTTAAGGAGCAGTTAATGACCTGAATAGCCACCGTTTATTAAGTTAAATTAAGTGATACAGGGACTGTTCTGAGCCATCATTCTAAATCAGGAAAATATCTGTGCCCTTCTGATGCCAAATACCTTCTTTCCCTTCACAACAGTCTTTATCATTTTCAATGACATCATAATGGAACTGAGCAAACAGCAGAGTCCATAGAGATGTTTAATTCACTCAGATCTCACCATCTCAGGAAAGAGATAAGAATTTACAAATGTATTCCCCTGCTTTATTTCAATTACCATGTTAATACTTCAGACAATTCCTAACCCAAACTTCTGGCCAAAAGTCTGTTGGCAGGTAAGATAGCAGACCTAAATCAGATCATAAAGGTCTTGTACCAAGATTGCTTAGCAGAATTTCCCCTCTGTAGTAAAAACTGCTCTTTCCCTATTTTCCTACTGGAATTTGCTATAGGATGACAAAACTCCATTATATACACATGACAGGATGTTAAGATTGCATGTCCTTTAAGAAGCTCTAACAATATCCAAAGCTAAGTTCAAATCCAAATATTAAAACAACAAAAAGCGTGGAGAGCAAAGAAGGAAGATTGCTTACACTAGTGAGGTCTTCCCCACTTAACTGTCTCCAAGTCTTTCAAAATCAGGAACTAAAAGAACCAAAGGGCTCTACTACAGCAGTTTGCTACACAAATAGGGCAAAAAACCACCACAAGCCTTCAGCTGTGGCCCTTTCATTGTTGTCAGATTAAAAAACGCAACAACAGTGAGATCCCCTCCTCATTCTTTTTGGCCACCAGTTCATGCAAATTACAGAGGACCAATAGATTTTGCACAGCAACAAGACTGCATGTTCACTGCTGATCATGTTAATGATGAAGTAGTGAATACTAACAAATCTAATGATGAGAAGAGATGCCCTCCTTCACTGACTCATCCATAGAATTTTAAATCTCTGAAACAAAGAATAATTTATTCATCTAACAGTCAAACTAGAAACAGAAAAGAAGACACCAATAATGCTTTTTTCCAGCCCACATCCCTGACATTGAAACCATGGCATACCACGATATTTTCATGAAAGAAGGCTTGCTAAGTGTACAAAAACACACCTATTTCTACCGAGCCATTCAGCTTTCCCATCTGTTTATGTCTTAGGCTCATTCTAATATGGTGCTGAACCCTCAGCCTCTGAGCACCTTCACCTCCTAGGGCATCAGACAGCTCCTTCAGGTAACCGCAGAAAAGGTTCATTACTTACAGCAGGATGTCCAGCACAGTAGGTGTAGCTAGCATGGGACTGGTAGTGCAAGCTTGCTCTCGGGAAGGTGTATGTATTCCAAGCAGGTTGGCTGCTATTCCACTGGGAGCTAAAGCCAGGGGTCATGGTCACTCGTGATTTACTGTTTTGGTACGTTCTCACTGTGGAGCTGGACTATCAAAAAAGAAAGAAATGCAACGTAAAAATAGCTTTTAGGGTAGAATACAAACAATGCAGCTACACATCATCATTGAGCATGTACATACTGCTACATGGTCTGGAACAAAATTGAATGATTCCTGTAAGGAACTGAAAAAAGCAAAAATTTGACTCCTTCAAAGACATCAGTGAAACAGCTATGTTGCTGTAATGCCCTAAAGCAAGACTGAATGACTGTTGGACTTCAGGCTGGGATGTAAATCAAACAGACAATGGGTAAGTAATAAGTATAAGGGGGTGTTTTGGAAATGTGTAGAGGGTGCAGTCTCACAAGATTAATAGTTGAAACTTCCATATTTATTTATTAGAATGAATTATTATCATTTATTGCACTGCTTAGCAGCTAAGGCCATTTCACGGTCTTATGTCTTCATGACAATTTTGGAACAATGTCTAGATGACATTCCAAGACTTCAAGAAATTTTTCTGGTAGCTAGGAAAGGCCAAACCCTTACAAAGCTACCCCTACATTGCAAATATGTAACCATCTAAACAGACTTAAACTTCAGAACAGTTTTGAATTACTTAATCTGCAAAACAAAAGACAAAATCTTAATTATTCTTTTTTTAAGTTAATGCAGTAACTTCTGTTGAAAATGCCCCAGACTATGCATGTCATCACTTGCATTCTTTCTGCCTTTTCCTGGTTTTGCTTTATTTTAACTGAAGTTTTCAGCTTCTAGTCTTCCCTTTGTAAACAAAGCAACAACAAAAACAAAAATCACGATCTAATAGGTACTTGACAGTTCATTAGTGAAGGAAAAAATGATCAGTTATCAAAAAAGTTGAAGATACATTCAAAGTGAATGCATTTTAATGTATTTAGGTTGGTCTTCAAATACATGTAATTATGCTTTATTCTCCATATTCTACCTGAACACTACCTCAGTGTTTTGTTTGCTCTTTTTTTTTTCCTTTAGCAAAGGTGTTCTCAATATCCCATGCAAACATGCAATTTTATGCTAATTAATTGTAATTATTATAACCCTCAAACCGCAATAGTACAAAGAAAGCTTTATAAATACGAACACAAATAATATTTCTTAGAAATTCTTAAAAATATTCCTGTAAACAAGTTGATGGTATAAATTTCAAACTATATTCAAGGGTGATGCTTCATTTATTTTCATCCTGCTTTCAAAGACAACTTTTATATGCGACATATGTAGCATTAACCATCTATCAATATGGGCTACCACTTTACAAGGTGCTTTACACAGCCCAAGACTATCCTTAGCCCTGAGTGCTAACAAGATGAATGAGAAGGACTGAGAGAGGATGAAAGAACAGAGTCTGATGCAAAAGCAGAGAAAACAGCTTTGTGAACATGACTTTCAGTTTCATTTCCGCACTTCAGCTCAGCTACTCTCGGAGAGGATTAGTGAAACAGAAGGAAAAGGGAACAGGGATAAGTTATACAAAAAGGATTTAAGGACAAATTTGAGCTATAAAAATATATATATTCTATAAATATATAATATACATATTAAAATGTATAATCTTTCAAATTTTTACACTCTCTTCAGATGAGCTGGTTGTAGAAACTACTACAGCAGATGCCACATTGCCACGTTTATTTTATTTAATTTCAAAAGCTTAAGTACACAAAGTTTGCCTCAGTTATCAACTGCTGTATAAACTTGAAGTTCAAGAAAAGGCCAAACGACTTCCTGCATGTGTTTATTTCCTGTACTGCCGATTAGGAAGCCTGAAAAGAGCAGTTTCCGCTCAACAGTTCCCAATATCTGGACAGATTCGCCTCCCGCCCCCACCCCTAAGTGAAGGATTCCTGCGGTGTGATTTCTAAAGATTTAACTTACGACTAGCTGAACACAGAGCGTATGAATGAACACTAAAACCCACACTAAACTCTCATTAGTCACTGTATGTGACAAGTGGTTACTTTGTTCTTACAAAAGGCTTTCAGAAAAAAAAATCTGCCCCTACAGTTAAAGGGGCTTATTTGAAATAAATCTTTTTATATGAATTTAAATCACGACATATCAAAGGAAAGAGGCTATGGCTGCAGCTAGAGAAAAACTGAAGGGTTTTAATGCTTTTTTTTTTTTTTTTTTCTCCTTTTTTTCCTTCCCCTTTTACCCTCTTTCCCCAAGGAGCAGAAACTGTATTTTCTTTCCTTTGACGTATGACTTATCTTTCAGATCACTCCTCAAAGACAAATCTCTCTTTCTCTGTCCTGGTAGACTTGCTTCTACACCACCGATGAGGGCTAGGTTTTGTTTCGGACAGATCAAGCAGAGTTTTAGCCATGTACTTCTACATACACATCTCTCCTCTTTATAAACACCAGGTATTCAGATGTTGCTACCTATTAACTCCTCTTTAGGAGTCCATCCTTGGACAAACATTGCATGCCCATTGAGCCGCCCCATCCTAACAATAGCTCTGCTCCTTCCTATTATCTCTGAAAAGTCTGGATTGTATGGACCAGTGAAAATATCTCTGGCTGATGGGATGTGAATATGCACACTAGCTGCGGTGATTGTTATTCATCCGATTACTTTCACCCCTGCTGTGTGCTGTACAACACACATTGCTGTTATCTACCCTCATTCAAGAGGTACAGATCAGCCCCTTGTGCTACATACAGACACAGATAGGGACACCACTGCCCCTTTCTGCTCTCCCACCCCTCTTGCATCCTACAGTGAACATCTGAGGAGCTGTATATTGCCATGCTCTGAGGAGAACGAGTGTGTGGCCTGCAGCCAGCAGAGGAGCCTGTGCTGGATGAGGTGTGCTGAAGGAACCGCTGCCTGCGGAGAGGACCTGTGCTGGGGCAGTGTGAGAAATCACATCTGAAACTGAGTCCAGGGAACAGCAGTGAAGCATTGTTTGAACTTGTCTCTGTTCCCCACTACTTGGCAATGGATTAAATTAATGTTGCTCAAGTTGAGTCAGTTTTATGTGATGGTAATTGGTGAGTGATCACCCTGTCTTTATCTCAGTCCAGGAGATCTTCCATCTTATTTTCTCCCCCTGTTTTGTTGAGGATGGGGAGTGAAAGAGCAGCTGGGTGGGCATCTTACGGCAGGTAAAGGTCAACCTGCCATAAACCGGCCAGTTTTGTGGCACAGAAGCTTTTATTCAGCATCTGAAAATGCACCTATTTCCCCCCAACTCCACTGATAATTCCAACAGAAGCTATCATCTCTCCCCCCATATCCCTGTTTTTTTTACATCCTTTAGGTTATCAGTGGCACAGCACCTGGAACCTCCTGAGCAGTTTACCTCAGAAAATTTTTGCGGAAAATTATCAGATTGTAACAAAACAGAACTGTTGCCATCCTTACTATGATTTACCAGAAACAACAAATATTACAAAACTAAGGGAGATTTTTTCTTTCCTTGAATAAGTCATCCAGGTACTTTTAAACCCTTAAAATCTGACACAATCTAAAATTGAGATCAGTAAAATTTAAATACCTAAGCCTACTTTAAAACAGGAATCTATTATCTGTGCCTTAGTTTCTCTGGCTTATTAGTATTTACAATCTTTTTAAACAAAACTTTAGGCTAACTTTCTTTTCCTCATCTTTGTAAAAGTTTTGAACATTTTTGGACATAAGCATGAGTGAATAGCAAAGTATTGTTAGAATTAGTACTATTTCTTGAGGTTAATTGCTTTCAGGTCTTAGTTCTTTTAATAGCTGATGTGTGAAGTCTAACAGTAGAAAAAATGTGCTTTGGCACTCCAAAAGAAGAGAGAGGCTCAATTATTCTGCCCTATCTTACCTTAACTCCCTGCTTGCACTACCTTAAAAAAAAAAAAAAAAAAAAAGGCAAGTACCATTACAGAGGTGTACACATCTAAATTCAGCCTTCTACTACATCATCTTTTAAAGGCAACTTTCCAGAGCTATGATGTCATTTTCTTAGCCCACACAATTTGAACTGTCTCCAGTCCCTTGTATTTTGATTACAGAATGGTTCTATCTCCAGCTGTATCTTCTGCATCTTCTGGGTTTTGAAGGTGTTTTTCTTGTGTTTTTTTTTGTTTTGTTTTTTCTTGTTGTTGGTTTGTTTGTTTTTGTGAAAGGAACCCTGTTTGAAACAGTGTCCTTGCTCTTTCCTTTATCCCTCCAATATGTTATTTTGGATGTTAAAAGGATTACAAGAGCTGGGTAAAGCCAAACAGAGAACTAGCTATTCTGGAGATGCTGTTTGCTAGGTCTCCATATGCCTGTATTTGGATGAGACCATGATGAAAAGCACAGCCCTGCTCTCCTAAATGTTTGGATGCTTTACAAAAAACTACTGTTCCCATAGAAATCAAAGTTTTCCTATAACCTGGGAGAGTCAGAAATGAAAAGAGCTGCCATGGAACACTATTGCATGAGCTAAAATGATGCATTTGTTTTCTTGCTCAGAGAAAATATGGAACTGGCAAGCCAGATCTGAAGGTAGTTCATCACAACATCCACCTGAGAGACCTTGAAGTGATTGTGAAACTTAAAAGACTGAGTGTTTGGGGTTTGTTGTTGCTGTTGTTTTCCTTTTTGGATTGTTATGAAAACTAAACAGTGCAGATATTGCAGAAAATTATACATTTTTTTTTTTTTTCAACGGGAGAAAAGAGTAGTTTTCCATGGCTACTTTTCCAAACATAATCTTTCACTATTTCTTGCAAATCTTTTACCACCTAGAACCAGATTCCATCGTTCCAGTAAGAACTGAGCTGTTAATACTTGGCCACTGCAAATTTTGAGTTTATCAAGTTTGTCTCACAACCTTTATGAAAAAGCTTCTGAGACATGACCAAATTTTAACAGAAACATTGTTTTTCCAGACATGGGATTGAAACTCAATACGTTGTACCTGGAAAAACAGGATAAACTGAGAGAAATGGCATTCCACTGAAACCGCAGAGAAATGATGAGGTTATATTTCATATCTCAGCATACACGTAAGGCTATAGCTCATCCAGTGGATCCAGGAGCGCTGAGCGTGAGTCTGCAGCAGGCCAAAACACAGGGGGCTCAGCCCATCTCCCCCATAGCCCCTCCCTGTGGGCTTGCTGCAGAGCAGGCTCCCCACAGATAGGACCTAGGCCGGCCAGACACAACAGCACAACTGAATTCCCTAGAGATGGGGTCCAACAAAATGTTAAGTTGAGTGAAGTTTTAGGATACATCTGCAATCATCTAAATAACTCTTGAGGAACATATTCTAGGAAAAAAAAAAAAAAAAAAGTCAGGCAGTCATTGTTATGTTTCCCCAGATTTCTGCCTGGAAAACCAAACATATAAGGTTTTCACACTTTTCTGCTTAGAGTTGCTGTCATTTCCAGTGACTCAACATTGCAGTTCATGTTGTTCTTTTAACTGTTATTTGAATCCTAAGAGTACTTTTTCCTGTGCATAGTATGAAACATTGCTCCTGTAGTTATAGAGAGTGAGCAGGACAGCTGAAAAAAAAAAAAAAAAAATGAAGGCGTCATGGCTCCAGGAAGTGGCCATGAGGAGCCTAGTTTCTGGCTGCCATGCCACCCACATCAGTTCCAAGAGGCAAAGAACTAGTAAAAAGAAGCTAGCCAGTAACAATTCAGATTAAAGCCTGGGTGCAACCAAAAGTTGCCGTTACCTGATGATTCTCCAGGCAAGAGACCACTGGGCTGCAGACAGCTTCTCTCTCCTCCCAGAAAGCATTACCACTGCCAGCACCTCAGCAAGCAAGCTCAGTGCAAAGACTGAGTAAAAATTGCAAGAAATGCTGCTGTGCTTCTAGTGGGCTCCTCCAGAATAGGAAAAGGATTTTCACATGCATAAGATTTCACATGCAAAACTTGTACTGGTTTTGTTATCCATTTTGTACCTAGAAGTGGAAAATGGGGACACTCACACTCCTGGACTGCTCATTTGTACATCTTCCACAGAATAAAATGTGAAGGGCAACTTTCCAAAAGTTGTGGTTTTATTTAATGTTTATCAGGTTATTTGTAAAAAGTGAACTGGGATTAAAAGCTATTTGTATTGAATATCGTGACCCCAAGTCCCCGCCTCCTTCACTTTGAAAGGAATAAGGACATGGAAAATGTGAAAGTTTCTTCTGTTCAGATTATTATTTAATCAATCTATTGTGAAAAAATTTAAGTCATAACAGCCTCAGAAGGACACTGAATATGACCCTCTAATAGTAGGTCATTAAGTAATTATCTTCTGAAAATAAAACACAGTGGCAACTGCTAAATTTACTCCAGCCTTTTTTACAACTCCAAGGTTACAATTTGAAGTAGAGAAGCATTATGTTAATTGAGTGAATCAGTCACTCAATGCAATATATTGCTACAATTGCTCACACATGTACGAAGCTCCTGGAGAAGAGGATGTTCTTCCACCAGGAGATGGAGAACACGCAGGTCACAGAAGCAAATGGCTTGAAGGGGAGGATTCATGCCAGATAAAGTCTGATGGTGAACACCAATCTTAAAAGCAAGTCTTTATTACATACAAAACACACTATCCCTGAACCTGGCAGACCTCCGGAGTAGTATTTTTACAAGGTCTGAGAACTCTTCTGTCATGTATAACAACTGCCACTACTGAAGTTTTTTCTGCAAATTGCACAGCAGTGCTTGGGACTTGCAGCATTTCCTGAGTAAAAGACAGAACACAAAAGGATGTTGCAAAAAAATCAAGAATCATCTTGAAAAATATTTCAATGTGTGATGAGTATGTTTCCTGGGATCACATTCCCAGGCACAGAGGGCTCTCACCCCCGTTTGGCTGTAAGTCAACGAACCATTTTTACCTACTTCTTACTTTTTTTGCATGGAAAGTACCACTGACTGAAACAGAAGATCAGGATCATTACTGATTGATGACTAATTTTGGCATTTGCCTGTCTGCTAAACTGGGACTTTTTACAGGAATCTACCATCTTTTGTTAAACTCATTAGCTTTTGATGCTTAAGAGGGAAAAATAATTATTTCATTAACACTTGAATTCCTCTCCCTTGTACTGTACCCAAGGGTACGTTTCACTAAGTTTTGCAGTATCTTCATGTTTTTTTTTCCTTATATATCTATTTACTATACATATATTGAATTATTCCCTGAACAATAAATCAACCTCTGTCTTGGATACAAAATTATTTTCCTCACACTAGATCTGCAATGTACAACGTTTTTTAGACAATCCCAGGAGTAACACCTGGCTGACAATTTAAGCAAGTCTGCAATATTAACCGATGAAAGAAATCCAGACATACATACCAGGGAAGAAGGATGCTTAAGAACAGCAAAAAATATCTATGGCACAACATCACTTCTATAATCCTACCAAATGAGAAAAAGTCAGATTTCTTTCCTCAGCTACAATAGACAAAGCATTGATTCCAGTACCACATGCATACTACAGCTCTTCTAATCCACCAAATGCTTACTTTACTGAACACGCTGCGATTATGAAGTGCATTTGGCCGTTGGGAAGAATTCTATAAATCCTGCAAAGCCACCCGATGCACCACTCTGCCGCTAACTCATGTGGATGGACCTGCGTGCTTTTGCAAACCTCACTGCGGGATTAGGACATTTATCAAAGCTATGATTTCTTTCCTGCAATGTTATATCTATTGTATACCAGGAGTTCTGCAGGTGCATGATTTATCCGTCCTGTCTTTAGCTACAATACCCTGCAAACAGTTTTTATTTTGTGCCGGGAAAACAAACACTTCTCCCATAAATTGTTTTACTGCTGATTGGGGAAAAGGCTCCTACTCTCTTGACAGTAAAGCTGCTTGCTTTCTCTGACCACGGAGTAATAACTTCCAGCATAACAATCTGAAGCTCAACAATTAGGTTTGAGGGACATTACACACAACTCAGAGATCCAACTGAAGGAGTGGAGGAGGAGGAAGCAAATATCAAACAAATTGAATGGACAAAATTCTTTTTTAAAATGAAAACAAAAACACACTACGAATTTTGTTACTGGGATCAGGACTGATCAAGGGTTTTAGTTTGGCTGAATATGTTCTAATGAACATTTTAAAAAGTGAGGAATCAAATTGGATATCCATGAAAAGCAGAAATGAAAAGTGGTCTCTTACTCAGTGAAATAATAGTCAGATAAAAGTCTACAGGGCTTTTATTCAAATTAAATATTCATAGAAGGACATATATTGTATATGACACGTTTGAATGTAAAAAAGCTAATATCCTCTAGCTTCTCCAGTGCTCAGCTAATCCATTACAAAAAAAATAGTCTAACCGTTCCATGCCTTCAGTAAGAGACATGGAAAAT
>VXAV01004305.1:419383-434510 GCA_013399715.1 Alectura lathami
AAACCACAGATTATGGATAGGCTTTCTGACATGCATTTTATTGTATTTAAAGAACTTAACTAATGAATCTCTCAAGCCATTGGTGACTGAGATCTTGCTGCAGCAGTGCCTTTAAAGCACCTACTTAAGTTTAAGTCACATGAAGTGAATGAGTTTTGAGCATGCATCAAAGATTACTCAGGTTATAAAGTCACGAGGATATGCAAAGAGTAAAGCAAATTACAATTAATTAGATGGTATTTATGAAACACACACTTTCAAGTCTCAAGTCATTTCTTTATTAAAAAAAAATAAAATAAAATAAAAAACAACAAAGAGAATAGTTAGAGAGGGAGAAAAAACACATCCTAAAACTATAAAGGAGAATAACTCACAACTTCCAGGCAGCTGAATCACTTAGGAACAAGTCATAACAATCACTGTTACATTTGACAGATCTTCTTCTCCCCACCTCCAAAATGTGATGATGGGAACTCAGCAGACATAACAGATTTGAATTTTAGTGCCACATTTGTCAAATGCCATTGTGAAATCTTACAAAACTGTTCAAGTTCTGTTGAATGTAAATAGTGCTGTTCAGACTCATTTCTACAAAAGGTACTTGGGTTGAAATCAATGTCCAGATTATGCAGATGCACCAAACAATGCTGGCAAACTGAATGACCACAGTCCAGGCAAAACACACCAACCTGTACAAACCTGTTTTACAGATGAATATTCCTTACTGCTCAGATATTGTACTGAATCAGGCATAAAATCTCCACTGCCTCTAGTTTCTAAAATCCCATATTCTACCATTTGCAACAGAGATTTCCTCTGAGAGTTGTGTGCAAATCCATTTTCATGTAGAGATCTTATTTATTTGAAATGATTTTCAAAAGATTAAGTACTGAACATGCATTAAGGAAATCCATAATGTGAATGCAAAAGAAAATATTTACCTTCAACGCAGACACTTTATAATTCTAGAAGATCTGATGAACTACCTTTGCCCACTCATTCTCATTCTACAGAGGGGAAACGGGCAGAGAGTTTTAGGTCTTTGAATATCTTTATTGAATCTCCTCATCTCTCACTTACAGTAGTCAAATAAGTTATTGGAGGTCCCACTCTACACCAAGATCTCATCAGATCCCTCAGTCACTCTGGGGATAATGGAGAAGAATGGGGTCACACACTGCTATTTTAACCAGATAGTTCTATGTCACAGAGGAAGGGAATCAATTTTCTTCCTGCTATTTATTTATTTGCCTGCAGGAGAGATGCAGAGAGTCCTTGAATGGTCCCAAGAAATTAAGGCAGACCCTGAAGTTGAGAATAAGAAAGATGCAACAACTCCCGCAGCAGCAGAAGGACCAGCAGCAAGAAAGCAGAAATGGAAGTTGGATTAGCAAATTTCAGCAGAATGTTTCAGAAGCAGTCACCAACTGGCTCTTCTTTTAGCGATGCACAACCCAAGAGTGTACCGACTTTTCCTCCTCTGTCTAGTAGTATATTTATTAGTTGCAGAACAAGGATAAGTGGCCATTATGCATGGGCGTTTTTGCATCAACCTTAAAAAGGTGACAAGTAGGTTTTTCCACATGATCACACCCATAGACATCACTTGACAAAACAGATAATGAAGTAAAGCAATGGAGGTGACAATAAATAACTGCTAAGGTGAACTCAGAGTCCTTTCATTTTGCAAACAGTACTGCATGCCATTAATTCTGGGCAAGACAAAACAAGAATGTACCTCAGATCAGGCTACTTTGAGAAGCAGAACACACCTCCCCAGCAAAAGGAGGATGTAGGTAAGAAATGCTCAGACAGGCACCTTAATATTGCCTGAAACACTTCACTCACCAGTAAATTTATCCCCCTAACATGTTTGCTTGATCAAAAGCAAATATCCCAAGAAGGAGAGATTTACCACTTTCAGAACAGATGTAAAAAATGTATGTTTATTTTTGTGTGAAACAAACAAATGACACTTCATCTGGCTCTTGTGCTCTGTTTGTAAGATAGCAACTGCCTTTAATATTAAGGACAATGGCCTTTTTTATTTACTTCTGTAGGATTTTTATCTATTTCCTTATCACCTTTCCTTATTGTTGATCAGAGTATCAGTTTTGTTTAAATTTTTAAATTAATGAATGATCACCCTTCCCCAAAAATACCTGAGAAAGGGACTCCTTTCCAGAGCATAGCAAGACAGCTGTGTTTACAACAATGTCATCAGGACTTTTCTGGCAGTAACTAATAGATTTCTTCAAGACTCAGCAGTCTGGCTGTCTGAATGTGCTATGGTGAGAACTACTCCGTGAATAGCCAAGCCTAGAGATGTTATTCATCTGCCTTAGCTCTCTAGAGACCTGCCAGCATAGAGCCATGCTGCATTTTCAGGGCACAGCTCAAGGGGAAGGGCTCTTTCAAAAGAAAATGAAGCTGTCACATGAGGGGACAGGAGTCACTGCAGGGAGACTCCCTTCTGCAGGTTTGGGATACAGCTTTTTGATATTGAACAAATCTGGCTTCTCTAATGGGCAACATGGAGCATGGCAAGATTCCCCCTGCTACAACTCCCTTCTGCTTGGCTCATCCTGAGCGGAGATAGTCCGGCCAGAGTTTCCATGAAGAAGCCAATTTAAAAAGTAAATGCTATATTTTGGTCTGCTCATGTGAATATTAATGAACTCTGACCAACACTTACCTCTTGATGCCAACGTAAGAGGAGTCTGCAATGTTGTTGTCAGTGTGATACAACACACAGCAATTTCCAAACTGGGGATGCTGAGCAAATGATCAATTTCATACACTCCCACAGGAAGCTAAATTATTCATTCAGAACACCTTATTTTTATACATATTTGCATTCAAAGTGTTTTCACCATTTTCCATGAGTGCCAAAATAAAAACTTCCACTCACCCTGTTTTCTATTTATACATTTTTTTTTTCCGCACAGCACAATGTAGATCCCTGCTGCTCCTACAGAAATATTGTCAACAACCCATAATTAATGATACCACATCCCATTTCACTGAGGTGAAATAATGCAATACATCTTAACAACATCTTAAATAAATGCCCAGTGCTCAACACTAGAGTGAAGGATGCATAAGGGCAACATCTGCTCAACCACTGGATTTGTTATACCATCCCTATTGAAATATTTTCCAGTTCTGACAAGATTCACCAGAAGGCATCCCAAGGGGAAAAAAAAAAAAAAAAAAACTAAAACAAAAAAATGTGGCTATCAGAAAGGTTCCTTAAGTTCCTTACAGGAGTTTGTGCACACTCCAGTTTGCCAGGGTCACTTCAAAGGCTTTGCTTCCTACCTTGTAGGAAAGAATGCATACAAGAGAGAAGGTGAAGGACCACTTCATTACCTCTTCTCCTTATTTCATTAATAGTTGCTGTGAAGGACACTCAGAATGAAGACTATATGAATTACTATAACACATTTTACACCCTTTTGTCCCACTCTGGATGCAGGGAATGCCAAAGCAAGCAGGGACCTTTACATGTGTACCGGCTATAGTACACAGCCAACGATGTGTAAACTTCATAGTACTGGGTTCTTTTACATATGATACTCCCACAAACTGAGGCACAACTGAGGTAGAGGTGTCTGAGAAAAATTCAAGCCCTAAGTGCAAAGAGGAGAACAAGCATTTTTATAGACCAATTTCAAATGAAACAAAATGACAATTCCTAATTTCAGCAGTCCTCCAACCCCCAACAGCCCCAAAGGAGAGGGTTATTTTTCAGTTAAAGAGTCTCAGGACCCTAACCCTCACCTTCCAGGTCTATCACATTTCACATATCACATGTAGACAGTTCCACAATGGCATAACAACGTTTCTTAACATGGCTTTGTCTCATCTAATTAGACTGAATAGTTCAATGATGTCTCTTCTGAAGCTCAGGCAGGAAGCCTGGAACAATAGAGTTGTGATTTTTTCTGCTGCTTCTTGTGAAGCAAGCAATATGCTCACAAGAAATGTACAAGATTTTTTGAGGAAAAAATGCATTTTAAATGCCTACACCACCTACTTGTACTGGTTCCCACTACACTGAGTATGCTGGGATTCAAGCACAGGTCACTTCCTGAAGTAGTACCAGAAAAATGAAAAACAGTTTTTGAGGACCCAAAACAGTGCCAACATGGCCCCAGCATCTCTCCTGTTTATTATTATCATTATTCTAAATTATTGTTTAGAATAATTTCATAGAGTGGAGAAGAGAAGCTGTGGATTCCCCATTCCTGGGAGCGTTCAAGGCCAGGCTGCACAGGGCCCTGGGCAGCCTGATCCAGTGGGATGTGTCCCTGCCCTTGGCAGGGAGGTGGAGCTGGATGGGCTTTAATGTCCCTTCCAATCCAAACAGTTCTGTGATTCTGTAACCATTTTCTGTTTCCACATATAGGACTGTACAGTGACTTTGCCCAAGGTCATGCAACAGTGCCAGCAGCCGAGTAAAGGACAGGACTCAGGTGCTCTATTCCTAATAAATAGCTTTGCTCTCTCAATCATTTTTTATACTGCCATTTTCTATGTATGCTGTGGCACAGCAAAGTCGTTAATTTACTAGCAACTGTTGGTAAACATTTTCCTGTAACATTTCCCCAGTTACCAGCTAATATTTCATTTGAAAACTGAAGCTTTTATTGACAAAGCCATTTAAAATGTAAAATTAATTGTGCAAACCTGCAAACAGGAGGGGAAGAGCAATCCATGGAAGAATTACCCAGGGATGTTTCCAAACGTGAGAGAGAACAGCTAAGGAGACATTCTGCAGACAGCCTGGTGGGGAAGGAGAGCTTTCACCCTTAACTGGAAGCAGCTGTAGCAACCTACCCAGCCCTGCTGGAATGCGTGTGCCGGGGCTCTGGCACCGGGACCGTGGCAGCTTTCCTGTGGGCAGGCGGCTAACTCACATTTCTGTTATTTTATCCTTAAAGAAGTTACCATGGAGACTGGCATGAAGATGGCGATGGGCCAGCCAGATTGAGACAGAAAGCATGGGAGGCCGATGGTCCTGCTCTTACTAATCTGGCTGAGATCTCTAACTTCTCAGAACGTGCTCCGTGCTTTCCGCCTTAGTGAAGTTAAGCTCCATCTTTCACGTAGCCACAGCCTATCAAAGAACATTTGATGGAGTATGTAAATACCAGCTATTAAAAGTAATCTATCACAGCTCATGAACACCTAGTTAACAGGCATCGTATTGCTTAATACGTATTTGCGCGTGCAAAAGCGGTTAAAAGCAGCATTAAAATGGCACAGTAAAGGTAGGTGTTTATTTCCTAGGACAAAGAAGAACACAGAAATCCTGTTGAGCCTCTCTTTTTCTTGAAACAAAATAATGTTGATCAAATACCATTCTCCAATTCACTACGTGCAAGAGTGATATAACTTTTTTAGAGGAACAGAAAAAGCTCTGATGTACTACGGAAGGAAGTCTCAAATTTCTGATTATTACCATGCTCTTTGGAAGCTCTGGTGAGAGCAGCACATCTCCACAAAAGCTGTGTTTTCTGAGAGAAGGACCTGAAGAAAGTTGCCTCCAAGGGCTGGCAAGTAGTTTACCCATGCCACAACCCACACAGAGGGAGAAGAGGAGGAAGGGACGAGATGCCATTCCCACCCAGAGGTGTTGGGGCATCTGGAACGCATTGAACCCGAGAGCTGGGCCGCCCTCCTCATCCCCTCCTATCTGGGCACAGCTCTGCAGAAAATATTTCTGTAAAATTCAAAGCTTAAGACTCTGCCCAGGATAACAATAAAACCTGTGAGAAAACAGAAGAAAAAAAGGTCACAGGATGAGAGCAACTTCCCCTGTGTGTTTTTTTTTTTTTCCCTTTTTTCCCCCAGTGCTTTTGTATTTTTTTTTAATTATTTTTATTTTATTTTATTTTACTTTATTTTACTTTATTTTATTTTATATAGAGAAGGCAGAGCAGATGAAACAGAGTCTCTGCTGCTGAGTTTAGCCAACGAGCGCAATAGGATTCCAATGCACATTTCTGCTTTTCAGACCCGTTGTGAACTTTATGGACCATGTTTCTTCCACCATCCACAGGGCAAATGTTCCAGGAGCGATTCACAAGTCTTGCCACTCAGTACCAAAACATGCTCCCCTGAGCTGGTTAATTTAAGGCTGAAATTAGTCTCTTTGTGCCGACAACATTTTTATGAAGGCAGCATAACCCCACACTTACTGCAAGCATTTCAATTCCTGATGTTTTATAGTGTTACTTCTTACAACATATGTGTATATTTGAGAGGTTTCTTTGATGCATTCCTTTGCCACAGTACAAAGTATAAAATACAACCCGCAGAGCTCCCAGCTTACTGACTTTGCTCCTCGCCTTTGTGTACATAATGGCAATGTCATTTTAATAGTTTTGAAGCACAATTTACAGCATTAAATAAAATGCTTATTTTTAATACATTTCCAATTTTGCTTTTGTACCATAGTGCAACTGCTGGAGTCTGTCTAGACAAAAAAAAAAAAAAAAAAAGTAGTTTAATCCAGTAATTTTTCAATAAACCACTGAAATAATGCCATCTATTTCTACGTATGTGTCTCTGGAAAAATTAATAGAGTTTCTGACATTTCTGGAGATACTAAAAAAGCCATAAGTGACATACAAGTATTCTCCATCAAGAGTTCTGAGGTCAGATGAGGAAACCAAAGTGTTTTAACAGACTGAATAGCTTAACTCCACATTTTATGACACTGAGTAACCATACATACCCTACAGTTTTACATCTCTGCCATGATTTCTCCTAGAATTCTTCACAGAAGCATAATAAATGCTACATGTTTGCAGGGGCAGGGCTGCTCCTGAGGGCTCCGATAGGAAAATCATTTGTCGTGGTCCCCAGGTATGAGTCCCTTCCTTTCTGCTGGGCACCTTCACAGATGGCTGCACCTGCAGGGCAGTCCTGGGGTGGAAGCTGCTGGATGCAGCACTCAGGAGCTGCTCCTGTCCAATTATAAAATATGCTCAGACAATACATAAGTTAAAAA
Source organism: Alectura lathami (assembly GCA_013399715.1). Classification (NCBI taxonomy): domain Eukaryota; kingdom Metazoa; phylum Chordata; class Aves; order Galliformes; family Megapodiidae; genus Alectura; species Alectura lathami. The sequence continues at coordinate 426,405 of VXAV01004305.1, forward strand.
AAATAAATAAATAAAATAAAGCCTCAGTTCTGCTCTCTTCCAGTGCTTAAAACATGTAGAAATGTATGCACAGCCATGCAGTTTGTTTATCACATTGTCCTTTAACACCCATACAACAGCGTTGTCCCTGTTCTGAGTTGTAACTTTCTCCTGTAAAAATGTCAAAGTTGACTCCTTCCCACTTTCCCAGAAGATTTTTTCTGATGAGCAATTTTTGGTCAAAAAATAAAAAATAAAAAAATCTGAAATGACAGGTCCTGAATATCTCAGAATTAATAGCAAGCATTATAACTGATCACAAATGACACAGAAATGATGGTCCACAGCCTTGGGCTGGGGTCTGCCCTACTGTGACTCTCCTTAGGGTCCTATAAACCATTTAAGCAACTGTCAAGCATATTAGCAAGGCTTTAGTTCATTGCTTTCAGAGTTACAAATTCTGAAAGCAAAGGTTTTTATTTGTTCTTATTTGCCTGTACAAACACAGGTGCACCTTTTAACATCCTCCTGCCTGGCACTCCTGCAGGTGTTACCTGGGACCAGTTAGGACCTCTCTAATGCACTTTGCATATTAAGCCTGATTGCTAGAAAGATGTTTGGATGATGATGATGAAGTTGCTGTAGAAACAGAGGGAGAATTACTATGTCCAAAAAATTTATTACACTTTTTAAAATTCTCTCCCCAAATATTTTTCATGAACCGTTCTTACCCTCCGACTCTCAATGCATGTGCCACTGTAGACAGAATACAATGGCAATCAGAAAAAGTATCACCACAGAAGTGCCTCTCCATGAAAAAACAGACAGGCGTGGTTTTGTTCACAACACAAATTTACACATTGAAGGCTGTATTTATCAATATTTGATTTAAACATCTGTGCCCACACATTTATTGAACAAAGCCAGATGGGTGCAGGCAGTTGCACATCTGTATTCATTAATAGAAAGGAAGAGAGACATTCACAGACAGCCACAGAAACAAATAGAGGAATGAAAAGTATTTGGTTGAACTGTAAGCATTTTACCTACACTCATCAACACAAAAAAATGCAGCCTTTGTCAGGCCTGCATTCTTCCTTACCTTTCAGGACTGAAGCACTTAAGTTAGGAGAGCAGCTGATGCAATCAGTGGTGAGAGAGACATTTGCAGAGGTGATACAGCCCATCTGGGACATGATTAGGTAAATCTCTCCTCCTTGGCCACATAGGGAAGCTACTACTCCTCAGTTAGCTGGGATAAATTTCAGCCTCAATATGTAAGTGCCAAGAATAAATTTGTGTTTATAGTGAAGTGATAAAATGCTTTCTGCGGAGTAGGCTTACATTGTCACAGATGCAATTAAGTTTTCAAAGATGTTCTTATAACATTAAAGATTTAAGTGAAAGTTTCTACGTGTGCTTTAAGTTAAAAACTTGAGTGCACTTTCTGATTGAAGATGTGGCTGCACTACTTCTATGAGTATTGCATGCAATGGAGAAAAGTGTACAACCCCAAACCTCTTACATGTTCTCTCTACTGGTGGAATAAAGATTAAATAAGTTCTAGAGAAATTCATCTGTTTATAGGATGAGGCCAACCATTTGGGATGACCTACCTTTAGAAACTAGATAAACGAGTTTCATGCATATAAAACACCCATCAATATCACGGTACCATCAACAGCAGGCAACTGCTCAAATCCAGATTTTCAGTAGTACCCAGAGACACACCAGCAAGACTCACAGTCTTCAAGAAACTTGGTTTGCCATCAGGCAACAAAACTATCCATGAAACTCCTTCTGATTGATGAGTGTGTACCAAACATTTCAAAGACGTTTTCTTGCTTAAACAGGAACTCAGTGCTCTAGAAAAATGAATGGTTTCATAGGTACTGATCACCTGTAAAGCTAACAGTGCTCTCAAGACTGTGGGCTGAGGAAGCCAACTGGAGATCACACTGCATTAAATGCAAAACTGAATAAATGAATTTTTAGGAGAGAGGACTGACACGTACAGTGCACATTAGCTCTCATGGACCTCTCTCAAGAGCAGGACAAGGGAAATGGGGGGAAGTGGCTACTCATTTCTGCCAGTGTCACACAAAACAAAAATTAATCTGCCATAAAACTGAAGTCATTGTGATGAAAGGTCTTTTACATCTTCGTCTCCCTTACAGTACTCGCACGTGCTTCCACGTTTAATGGGACCTCAGTGCAGGAGTTACAGGTAACACAATACCAGCAAAAGAGGTGCCTCCTGCCATTGCACTGAAAAACAAGTCTGGATAAATGACGGAGACCATGGAGCCCAAACCATGCATGCTTTGCTCCAAGTGGGGGAAATAAAGTCAACAACAACTCTACACATTTCAGCCTAAGTTACTAACACAGATGGCTCTGCTTTCTAGAAAAAGAATCCTAAATAAAAACGTAACTCGATATATTTCTGTGTGCAACAGAACTTAAAATTAAGACACTGACATAATTGGGAGTTTGGATCATAACAGCCTCCTGACAGTTTACAATATTACGCTCAAATCTGCCAGTAGAACGTGGAAAAACATAAATATTGCATCAGTGCTGTGGAGCTTACAGCATGTTACAACTTTACTTCATAAGAAATATACTTCATGTACTCTCCAGTGGGAGCTAACAGTAATTCAGCAACCTGCTGAACTGCTTTATGCTGAATAAAGGCAAATAGCTTAACGCCAGAAGGAAGAAGTTACTTGTTACAAACAGGTTACTGAATAAAAACATCCAGCTTCCTATTTCTGATTTGCTAGGAAGGATGCAATGAAAATGGTGTCTCAGTTCCAGCAATGAGCAGCGGGGACCAAGCAGGCAGTGCTGCCATGGGAATCACTGTGTCTTGCATCCAAGAACACCATCTCTGAAGAAAAGCTGTAGCTACTTATCTTGGTTGCTAATCACCACTTCTGGGAACAAAACAATGAAGCAGGAAAGGCTTCGGTAAACTCCCTTTAATTAATCTTTTTGTGTGTCTCAGAACTAGAAGATGGAAACCACATCTAAGAGAATGCACATCTAATTTTGGAGGGAGGGACACTTCCCTACACAGCATAAGCTGTGCAAGGAGTTGCTACCTGCATTGGCTTCACAGGGCACTGCTGCAGGCTGGGAATGCCCCTCCTGCCTCCAGGAGAGCTGCTGCTCCCTCCCTGCCCATAGCCCGCTCCACGCACTGTGGGAACACTCGCATGTGCATGCTTCTCACTCCTTCCCTGAAGGCACACAGCAAGACCCTGCCGAAAGCTTCACACAACTCATGATTGCACTGAGGTTTGAAACAGTCCATCCTGACACCTTCTCTCTCGCACACCTTGTCTCCTGAGGAGAAAATTAAGAGGCAGGCAAGAGGTGCCTGGGGTGGCACTTATCAAACAAGCTCACAGGAGCTGTGGGCAAGGGGCTCCAGTAAGCTGTCAAACCTCCAGCTACAGTGAAAGTATTACGCTAGCAGTTATTTGAAGTGATATGTTTTCACGTGGTGACCACACATGAAGTCCCTCATGGTCACATGTGACCACCAACGCAGTACTCAAGGATGCCTTGTTTACCAGCACAATTTATTGGTCTTTTACTGCCAGGAAACTGAGGTAAGGAGCATGGGGGAGAGCAGAGTGTTTATGTAAGGGAAAAATATCTCTGAGCCTGCCAGGAGCACAAGCACTTCATGCCAGTGGTCATGGTGCTCCTATGGTTTTGTTCATTTCTTCATGGCCTTGTTGGAGCCTAGCACCCACCCACTCAACAAGAGAGCACTTGTTTAGAAGGGGAAACCTGATGGAAACTCCAGGAAATACAGCTTCAGTGCTGGGCAGCTTCTACAAGTCTTTTGCTAAGGGATGAGGTCCAGTCTTGATTTGGCTGAAGTCACAACCTTGTTTTTGCACAATGGTAAGTCCTGAATAACACCGTAACAGTATCTTCTATTCTGTGATAGGAATCATGGCATTTTTACTGGTGATTCTCTGCAATGTTTGCTATTCACTAGTAACTACCATAGCCAGATAAAAAGCAATTTCTGTCTGTTTTCCTGTGCCTATGAACTGCTATGCAAACTACCTGAGCTCTCCTTCCAACCAGTTTTGCAGCAGAAGCAGCCCCTGAGCACCAGCCCTGCTGAGGCACAGACATGTCTCTCAGGCTGCAGCACTTACAAGCAGTCCCAGTGTGGAGGAACCTGGCAAGAACTGATTTCAGAAAACCATAAGGAAGCCAGTGGAATGCTGTATTGTACTCACTGTCTGCTGAAAGAAACTATCTATGGCCAGGCCTGACAGAAAAGTTGCAGCTCCAGGTTTGGCTAAAAACAGGAACTCTCACACATTTTAATAGTTAAACACTCTGCAGCATGCCATGGTGGATGAAATCGTATATATTTCCATTCTAGGGTGCTTTCATTTGCTTATAAACTAGCCTAAGAAATTCTCGGTTCTTCTGCATAGAAACCAAGGTCTTGACTTTCTTCCTACACAGAAGAGGAAGATCAGAACTAGACTGCAGCATGAGGGTGTCTCTGTCCCTCCAGCTATTCCCATAGCCCTGTTGAGCTGAGGTCCTGGAGGCCACAAGTAAGCATTGCTTATACAGGGAGATGCCTCTTCTGAAGGGACTTGGGAGGCAACCAGTTGTCTCCCATCTCTGAGAAGGTGCAGTTCCCCTGAACGTGCTCCAGTAGATCTTTATAGGTCTGACACTAGAGGACTGGCTCCTGACTGAAGGATAAAGACAGAAGTAGTGGCCTTGGCCAATTTTTGATTTCCCCACCAAAGCTTCTTCATCTTTTCCTGCTGTAAACACAGAGAATTCTGTCTCTGCTCCTTCAGTGTCTCCAGCCACTGCAAAAGCTCTTCTCCTCTCAGCAATCACAACTGCCATGTGCTACACAGTCTACAAGTGAATAGCTAATTAAATAAAATCCAAATTTAAAATAGGGCATTCCAAAAGAGTCGTTATTACTTTGATAGTCTAAAAACTCATCAGACTTTTCTGTTGAAAGTAAATCACTCCAGAGCAACCAAAAGGCTTATTTGGTTTTAAGCCAAGCACACAGATAAGCATGGTGCAATATCCTGTGAACACCTGAGATTTCACCCGTGAATACATTCATTTCAGTTCTTTTCTCCCACTGCCTACATTAGACATGGTCAAAAATCTCTTTCTTAAGACCCATGTCACACACACAGAAGTGCTCTTGCAAATGATTTTGCATGTGAAGACCGCAGAACCAACCCTCCCACAAAAGGCTTATTTCTCCCAAATATCTATAGGCTTGAGTAGTACAACAAATCAGCTATCCTCAAATTAAGGGAAAAGTCACTTAAGTTTATGCCAATTAAGGAGCCTGTCCACATGAAACACTTTGCTGGTTTCCTGCTCACCAGAAAAGCGCACACACACTGGTTCTGTGCCTCACCAAGCTATACTGTGGGCTTCTGCTTTAGGTTTTTAAAAGCTCACAAAGCCCAAACTGTTCATCTCTACTTGAAAAAGAAAATCTTTGGCAAAAATTCTCCCCCTTGGGGGGAGAAGGAAGGTCAGGAAAGGCAGACTCTGGCAAAGCCCTTCATATTAAAGGATTGATCCCACCACTCTCCTGCAAGTAAAATTCCCACACTGAGATGAGCAGGTGCAGAGTTTAGGGTCAAGTTTTGCTCCATTTTTTTTTCGTTAGAGAAATCGCTTGGAGTGAGGCTCCCTTATCTGCACTTTCGACAAATGTGATTTGCCATTAAACTATATCAAGGTTCACGTGCTGCTCTCTGCTTCAACAACTTTTTAAATCATCATCCCCTGGAAATAAATGTGCACAGTGTGTGTTGTAATCAACGTCACAGGAAAATTCTGCTCTGCCTTACACAAAACTTAGCCAGTGTCGTTTTAAAAAGAAACATTCAGCGTAGACAGCTAGATAGATACACAGCTGTAAATATAGATTTACAACCTCTGCTTATGGACACGGGGAACCCCAGATCCAGCTGCTTCCTTCAGCTCAGAACGAAACAGGCGGGCAAACTGTTGGCAGCAGGGCATTTAATAGCTTAAAAAATACAGAAAATCCTCAATTGCAATTCCTACCCAAAAAAAATCCCATACTGTGCACTGACTGACATGTCTCCTGAGGTCATTTTAAAAGCTGCTTGTGTCCTATGGGTTTATTTTGCTGTAAAGTTGTTCTTTAATCTCCCAGTGCCTATATATCAGGACTGTGTACCATCTGTCAGTTAGCTGATGGGCTGAGACAGGGTGATGGAGAGCAGAAAGCAATGAGAATCCACTGCCTCACGTCAGTCACTGGGAGGAGATGTGTGATTTTTCCCTGGTGGAGCATATAATGAAAGGTTGCCCACTGCCACATACTTACGGCACACAGCATGGTGATGAGCTTCTCTGAATCTCAGACAATTTCAGTACACATTCAGGACTTTGGACCTCAATGCAAGGGTATATCTGGACCACTAGAAATGTCAGTCATGGATGAGACTGGCTCAGAGATGAGCAAAGAAGCTGTAACTTAAGCAAAAAGATTTTTGGAGAAATGGCCTACTCTCATAAAACTATATGATATCATGTTTTCCCTTTAACAACATTATTCAGTGTTAACAAATAAGAGAGACATTTAAAAATAGTTCATTGCCAGTTAAACACACAGAACAGTCTTCCGTTCCAAACCCCCCAGGTTTCAGACCGCAGATGTTCTCCCCTGGTACAATGAATTCTAAAGATCCTGATGGTGCCAGGACCCTTAGAGTCTGCTTGGCTTATCATTACTTCTGTAGATCACATTTATGAAAACAAAGCAGGGCAGTCTAAATGAACCACTTTTCTACGAGAAAAGGCAAGCAGTGACACTGCTTGCCAAGAAAGGAAGCATTATCAGCATCTTTTTTCCATGCAGTATGACTTCACCTTTCATACCTAAGCAACCTGAAGCTTCCTATGCTGGGGCAGGCTACATTCCCAGAGTTCACCAGCCAACATGTAGGATTTTGTGGTTATAAAGAAAGTTTTCATAAAGCATACTTGGAAATGCAGTACCCTAGCAGGAGTTTTGGGAAACATTTGAGCCCAGTGCCTCAGAGCTACAGGGGCAGAAAGAAGGGAACAGATGTAGAATTAAGTTGAACGCAGAGTTCTCAATTCTACAGTTACTGAACAGGGGGAATGTAAAAAGGTAAGGGATTTATTTCAACCACAATCTCATTCCCTCTACGTTCCTACTAATGCGCACAAGAATCTGGCAGCTTTGCCTTTCAATGGCTGCTGTTTCCATGGGCACAGAGGTAGTTTTGGTTTGCACAAAGGCAACTCCTCTGGCTGGCCACTAAAGGCAATGGATATTTCTATCAGTCAGTATTATTATAATAATACAGTAGTATTCACTAGTGTCTCTGTACATAGCAACGGACCTTCCTCCCCCAGAATAGTTTGAAAAAGCATGCTAGTTCTGCCACTAGTGGCAAATTCATATGGACTCATGCTCAGAAAATACCAATTTCTACCTTATTTTTGCATGGTTATAAGTGTCTGCATTCTAAATGCACCCACACAGACCACAAAGTATGCCACACAGCTTTTGCAGATACCACCTTGCAGGGTGGGTAGAGCAGACTGGTAACGTGGCTGTTGTAACATCTCCGGAAATCAAGATCAGTGACCTTGTGTTTCTTCTCACTGTATAAGATGGTACAATGATATCCACTGCTTTTGTGAAAGAAACATCTGTATCACTTTTATTTGCCAAGGGCATACAAGCAGCTTCATTAATGTTGGCATTTCCATTAGCTCCTGCAAACAAGCAAGACCATGCTACTTCTTCACAAACACTTACACGTTGAACCTATCACATCTTCAGTATATTTCTACTTTTTGACTCATCCATTACCAGGGATGAATATATCCTAGTTTCACAGATAATTCAATTTACAGTTTACTGATATTCATGAAGCGTAGATCAAGCCACTACAACAAGCATCCTTTGGCAGGACTCCTTCCATAACTACAGACCTCCAAACATTTAAATGTCCATGAGAAGCCATGCTTTCTGATGATGCCCACTTTGGATAATGATAACTTGTACTTCTTCCAATTAAAAAAAAA
>VXAV01004305.1:434555-444764 GCA_013399715.1 Alectura lathami
ATCAGAGTCCAGCATGATTTTTTTTAAGTAAAAGCTAAAATTTGAGCCATAATAAGTAGAAAACCAAATAACTCAAAGTCACATATATAAAATACATATGAATCTTAAAATTGCACAGCTTTGTGTGATTTTCAGGGGCAGGGGAGGTGCCATGTGATTTCTGATCACCGTGGCTGGTTTTCCTTGGATGCGCAATCTGTGTTTTTCCTGCCTGTGACGAGTGGTGTGTGGCTGCAGCTTTGCTGCTAACAGCACCTGAGCTAACAAGGCAATGGAATGGGGAACTTCTGCTGTCACTGCAGGGCAGGCAGGAACTAAGATTATTTAGAAACCAAGCCCAGTGAACTCAAAACCGACTAATGTTTTCTATTAGCATCAACCGTAATGATGCTGATGCCATGATCAGTAATGTGCATAAACTCCTGTTTGGAATTCTGCACTCTCTGGATTGCTCAGAGGCATTCTTCAAATTCCTCATTTACTTCATTTTTTAATAACTAACGCTGAATTTTGGCTCTAAGGAGGGAAAACAAAATACACACTACTCTAAGTGCATACGAACAGCACACTAGCTCTAGTAGTTGTACAATGGATGGTGGGAGCACACTGCCTTTAGTGACGTCTTAATGACATCAGCACAACTAACTGCATTTGTGTAATGATGGCAAAGAGCATAACAGTAGTTAAATGTACCAGCAAGGACTGCTCAGTAGCATGCCAGCTTCCCATCTCCAGGTCCTTCATAACTCTATCTCTTCCTCTTTTCAAAATATTCCTTTCTCTCCAAAATACAAGGCCAGGTTCTCACAGCTGGTGTAAAATGATACAGCCTTATGTGATATTTACTAAATCATCTGCCTGGGAAAAAAGAGATGTAAGTGTATCTCAACCTTCTCCATACTGAGGAAAACCTAGCAGCTCCCGCTGATGCCCACTAGCCCTGTGTACCATGCAGTGAGGTTTGTTGGGCTTGATATTGGTCTGCTGGGATTAGAGTGGAAATCCTGCAGCTCTCACGGCAACTTTCCAAAGAAAAACACTTTCTTTAATTAAATATGAAAAACTGATTAGCATAGCACTTGATTAATCTCTATGTGTACTTGTTTCTGCAGACCACGTTTCCAATATGTTGCAATATTGCAGGTTACTAACACACCGCTGTACTGCACAGACTAATAAAAGGAATGCAAGCAGTTTTGGGGATAACCACTTATTTGCGAATGCTCAGAGATAACTGTATGACAAAGTGAATGTGACAGGACAGTTACAAAGAAATCATGCCCTTGTTGAAAGCTAAATTCATATCCAAAAACATCTCTCTGAAACTATGCACGGTGGAGTATGCATGTCATCCTTAATTTGGCAGTCATGGGCTTTGCTGATTGTGCATTAGAATTCAAATGTTCACTTTGTTAAGAGAAAAAAGAAAGCCAACTTTTTCAACTTGGCAACCAAAGTTAGATGTGTAAATCTGAGACTCATCACAATGAAATTGAAGTAAGCTGCTCCTTTCACCTTGAAAGGATTTTAAAGTGATTTCGATAGAGCCCCTTGCTGAGAAAGGGACACACAACAGGTAACATATATCACACCCAGTGAAACCAGTGACAGTTCTCGTGCAGTTCCAGTGAGTACTCAAGAGCAGGGCTAGGAACTGTAGGTATCTTCACACTGTGACTTTTAATCCAGCTCTGACACTACTTGCACCAACTAACATTCTTCTGATGAAGTTAATATGATCCGACTACTGCACAATCAGAATGATTGTTTGTCTTTATACTTATCTCTAAATCACCTATGACCTTTCAAATGCCATATAAATAAATTGCAACCAGCATTACGGCTTCCTTCAGATATAGCCATTATAAGAATGTCACTGACATTTTAGTCAGGATATTCTATTTAGTTTGAAATATGATAGGAGTCTAATGAAGTTTTAACCAAAGAAAGGCAAATGGTAAGAACCCCAAATCCAAGTATGTCTAGGAAAATTAAAGGAAAAGGCTTATTAAGAGTTTATGGAGAGCAAGCTGATGGTACCTAACGTTGAGCACACTCTTCTTATCTGGAACTCTAACCAAATAAAAAGCCATAGCAGGAGGACTGTTATACTCAGGCTTCAGTACATTTACAGTACAACTGAGTACCACTGCAGCAAGGGCACACTGATTGCAGCCGTTAAATCCTTGGTTGCAGGTGTGGTGTTACGTGTGGCAGGGTAAGACCATGCATCCTGTGGTAAATACAGGCAGTGCAAACCAGGGGATGAGCTGGATGTCCTGAACAGCAGAGCCCCTGCCCCGCAAGTGCAGATGGCAGAAAATGCTCTCATTTCTTCTCCCTTGCCTTTGCCCAGCACAGGGCAAGCTGCTGCAACCTCCATATTCTTATGTTGTTGTACTCTTTCCTTTTTTATAGCTTACTACATAGTTTACCTAACAACCAGACACTTCTATTGTTTCTGTTTATGAAAGCTTACTACTTAGTTCCTTCATACCATTAAATATCCATCAGTGAAGTAACAGTGTAGTTAGTGAAGGATTAACATATCCATAATATCTACATGTTCTAAAGTTGACTAATTTCTGAGTACAAGTCACTTATATGACCACTGGTTAGAACAACGTAACAGCCACGCTTGAGAAGTATAAATTAAATTAAAAACCTGTTCTGAAGCGGTATTTTTAAGTGGTGTCCTCATAAACCTGTGCAAAATTATAAAAACCGGGAATTAGGAGCAAAACTCTGACTCAACATTTTTTCTTAATTTGAATTTAACTGGATTACACATGAATTACTAATTGCTGTTTCTAGTGACCCATGGTGATAATATGAGTTCTGTATTACAATGACTTGACATTTAATTAGTTTGTATGAGTAGATTATGCAAAGTTTTATCATAAACAGATTTCAATGCATATTGCCCTTGGTAATGCAACAGAGCAATAGTGAAGTCTATGCATTGATACAAACATAAAATTTCAATGAGAATCAATTTAAGAAAAATCAATTGATTAAATCTAAAATGAGAACAAGCTCTGCAGAGAATTAGGTACTAAATTCTATTCAACCAAGCTTCAAACTTTGTAATCATCAACTTGAACTGTGCAAAACAAGCATTAGTCACACTTCAGCTACCAAATAACTCAGTTTGTATATTATTTGCAACTCAAAAACTTCCAGAGAGCTCCACTAACATTTACATACAAGTTACAAAACCAGCTAGTCTAGAAATGAGGACTAGTCGGTCCTTATATGGAGTAACAGTAGCAATTTCAGCCACATTAAAACACTCCAAAGTTGGTGATGGAATAAACTGTCATGGACATCACACTGTAGGAAGGAAAAAAGGAATCACACCATGATAAAGTGTCTTCCCAACAAGCTGAGAGCATCTCTGAAGAGATATATCAAACTCAACACAAAGCAACTAGAAAGACGTACAGGTGCCTCTGAAGACTGTGCACCACTTAATTAACTGCAATCCATCACTGTAGTATCTGATAAAATCCAGTAATAAAATGATAGCCCTTTCTGACCTCATTCACTCCTTCACAATAATTTCTGATGGGAGTTGAAATTTGGCTTTGAGATTTAAGTGTTAATCTTAACAGTTTAGATTTATTGGGAAAGATGGGAGTATCAGCTTGGGGAAATTCCACTCTTACACTGAAAGAATTCTCCTTCTACTAAAGACGCATCTATGAAGACTTCCTACAGAGCTCCTACAGATTTCATCTTTACCTAATGACCTCTAAAATCATGTTTCTATGCTGAACCATTTGCTCAAGACTGTATAGGGCTGCTTGTTGAAATTTTGGGCTTCCCTACGCAGAAACGAGTCCAGCCTCCAGAGGAAATGCTTGCTTGTCTAGAACAGTATGGAGTAAGAAAGGGAGGCCAACCGTCTGTTCTGCAGCCAAGTATTTGGGACACACTATGATATTGCCAAATAGCAGAGACAGCTGTTGAACAACAACCCAAGGCCTGCCGATGGAAAACAGACCCTGATCCTTGTTTCAGAAAAGTGAGAAATCAGATGGTGAGGCCATGCTGAGGATCAGTATCTTCATTCTTACTGTTTCTGTGCCAGGAAGGATCATTTAATCTGCAGGTCCTACCTAGGCTCACCCAGCAACATTTTCACGGAGGTCAATCTTTGAAACATTTGCAGCAGTAAGTCTTCCACTTCCGATTCCTCTTTCCTACTCTTTGCATGTGCATGTGTGAGTGTATACATATATCTTTTTCCCAACCTCACACTTCCACTAGCATTCATAGGAGAACATGCACTTTCAAAAATTATCATTCTCAATGACCTTATTGACCTTAGATCAGTCAGGATCCAACATGATACTTAGAGGACATGCACATGCACTTGGACTTGGAAAATGACCTGGATACCAACAAAAACAAAATAAAAACCTGCAAGCTGCTCACTTGCTTCCCATTACTCTTACAAGAGCTGTAATTCAGTTGCTTGCTCTTTACTCTTACAAAAAGCTCAGGCTGACAATTTTCAAAACCATTAGCTGGCCAGGCTGTATCTAAGTCACCCATTTCTCATTAGCTATTTATTCATTAAAACATATCTCTGGCTTTGAAAACTTCATGCAAAGTGTATATCTGCAAATTGTTTGTATTATTTGAAATCTACCCTACAGCCTGAGCTTGAAACTTGCACACGGCTGAAGTCTGTCTCTATTACTCATTGACTTCAATGAGACTATTCATGCAAAGGGTCCAGGGCAGTTTTAGTGCTTTCAGTAATGGCTGTATATATATCTTTTTACTCTTCAAAATGAAGAGGGAAATCGGAATAAGTGTGAAGATCATAAAATGGGTCAAGATTTTTTTAAACCACCACCAAAGTGCAATCATTCTCGAAGAGGCTGACAAATTTCACCAGCTCTTTTTCATTAAAGTACTTCACTTTAAACAAAACCCCCCAAGGCAAGCTCTGTGAGAAGTTTGCCATGATGGGAATATACTCATGTGAAAGAAATATAGCACAATCTAGCACATTCATAGAAATGTCACTTTTAAATATAAAACCCATTATTCATTATTTAAAGAAATGGATACATATGTGAGAAAAACACCCATCTTGTGGCTACATGCCTGGAAGCAGCTTATATTCTTTGCAGAGTATTTTACATCCACAATAAATGTGAAATAGACATGTATATATCTAGCTTTTAGGATGTTTCTTCAGGTTTATAGTCATTGGGAAATAGTTGTGTCTGATTCAAGAAGAAAAGAAAGCTACATTTATCATGTCAGTAAAAATGCCAGGAAATTCAAAGGAACAGGAACACCGGACAAGTTGAGACAAAAAAGTCAACGGCTGTGTACAGCCTAAGCACACTGCACATTGCCCCCAAAAACAGAGGGGCATTGTCACGAGCTTGACAAAAGCGGAGGCCAACGGATTTTGTAAAGTGAAGTGGTGTAAGTCTGATTTCAGTAGTTACAGCAGTTTACGATGCAAGGTATTGCCTCAGCATTTATTTTGGTGTCCTGCTTGAAACACGCCAGAAAGATAGATGGATAGTAACAGTATTGATGCACAAGCAAGTTTTCAGAGTTCACCTATGTTAATTGCTGTTGTATTTCTTAACCCATAGCAGGGCAGCATGAACAACAAAGAACAGTGTCTTGCACCAGACAATCCATATTTAACCAATGGATCAGGTTAAACGTCGTATTTTTTCTTCTGCAGAATATTCCCCCTGTTAAAATTTCCAGATAATAGATGCTCTGAAGTTTTCCATAGTAAAGGCATTTTTAAAAATGTCATTAACATTTTTAATCCTTTTTTTCCTGAAGTTGTGTGGGTGACAGCTCCTTAAGCCCTAATGGTTCTCTCCAGCTGTGCGGTGAGACAGACCTCGGAGACTGCTGCTAGCTCTGTTTGTTCCAAAGGTTTCTCAAAACACATTACCATGAAGCGTGGCTATTTCAACACGTTATAGCTGGGGAATGGAGAGATATTTGAAGGAGACAGAGGTTCCCATCTCAAATAGGAAAAAAGTTAAAGGAAAACACTTTTTTTTTTTTGGCTGCACCTGATCTGACAATAGAGCTGATGACCAAAAGGTTGATCCAGTAGCCACTATCTTCACAGCTGCACTACCTGGCTGAATTCAGAGTTCAGATTTGGATAAACTACTTGGAAACTTACTTGTACAAAGTTTATTTATATGTGCACATACTAGGAGTGCGTATTGCCTTGCACACAGGATAATACAAAAGGGTAATAATAATCACCAGAAAACCCTATGTCCATGATACCACACAGCAGTAGATTTTAGTCAGGGCCTCCATTAAAAGTAGCAGAAGCCTTTGGGTGCCAGCCTGGATGTTCCTGCTTGGTATGGGTTATCCCCACGGCAAGGAATGGTTGGAGGAGCCAGGTCCTCTCACCAACACCTCAAAAACCTCTAGCCCTCAACTGGTACATTGAGAGGAGGATGAGCAACAGGCTGCTGGAAAGCTGTACTGGGAGAAGCAGTACATAACTGTTCACTGGAAAGCAAGAAGTAATTTTTCCCTTATGTTCCCCCAACTTAGCTACAACTAATCTACTGCCTTTCTGGGACTCAAAGTCCTTTTTCCATCTTTGCATTTACGGTTCAAGTCAGAGCCCAGCTTTAAACTGCATTATGAAGTTAATGCATTGCCAGCACTTTTTCTGGAGCACAGAAAGCAGTAAGGTGAGGTGGCAATTTTTTATTTTTTATTCTTCTTGCAAGGAGATGTTGTATGACATTCTATGGAGTGAAGAAAAAGCAACAACAAAAAGGAGCATTTACTTAGCCAAAGGGTATTCTTCATGCTGCATATCAATTATCCACTGCAAACAAAAGAAAGACAGGAACTGCTCAGAGGAAAAACTGCAAGCATCTTTTATAGGAAGGCTTTCAAGAGGTTAAAAGTTGTTATCGCTACCACCTTCCACTATAA
Source organism: Alectura lathami (assembly GCA_013399715.1). NCBI lineage: Eukaryota > Metazoa > Chordata > Aves > Galliformes > Megapodiidae > Alectura > Alectura lathami. The sequence continues at coordinate 441,522 of VXAV01004305.1, forward strand.
AACATGAAAGATAAATCAATTAATCTTGAGCAAAATATATATATATAAATCCAACACAGAGAGGAAAAGCTTCTGAGCAAATCTGTCAAAACCAAGAGCCACTGATCTTGCACAGGCACTGCTCCTGATTAAAACTGGAAATCTAAGTCTGCTACCATGTTGTTGTTTTGCTCTTGTGATTTTGAAGCAGTGCTAAAGGTGGTGAGACACAGGATGAGTTTTAATAAGAGTTATATCTAGACTCAGCTCATCACTAGAAATAGAGTGTAATCACTTAGTACAACTAAGGACACCAGAAGAATATAATGAAAAAATTCTAGAAGTCAAAGTGTTGTCAAAGTGACAGCTATATTGCCAGGAGAATAAATCTGCAGGAACAAGCCTCTACCATAGCTAGATCCTGACACATCTGGGATCTTGCAAAATAAGAGGTAGATTTAAAAGCTTCAATCATTCAGTCACTGCCATACATTTATAAAGTGCAAAACCAGGGCAGAATACGTAACATAGATCCACAAGCCTAAGCCTAAACCTGCTTGCAGTAACTGTGTACCTTTTCTCATCCCAGTCAGGCTGAACAGAAGTTCTCTTGCTCATTTGAGAAAAAAAGCATATTATTTCAAAACACTGAAAAACAAAATAATTCCCTGAAGCCTGAAAGAATCAGATTCAATAGGAGGCCAGAGGTGCAGAACAAACCTTCAGTTCAAATTTCATAGCCAGTTGACAAGACCATTGAAATTTGGGACTGGAAACCAAGCACACATGAAGCACAGATCCTGTTGCTGACAAGGATCCACGGCAAGCAGATGTAAGCAGATGTGCAGACAAATGCATATATGTATTCTAGATTCAAATACCTTGAGTCAACTTAAGGTTAAGCAATGTAACTTCAAATCCCACAAAAATATTTTAAGAAATGAAATTATTTGCAAGCAGCAATCAAATAAACACACAAACGACTCATACAAGATATTAAAAACCATAATAATACCAGTATTAGACTGATGGAGAATGCAAAAACGGGGATTGTAATGATTTTATTAAGGATTTTGACAATGCTTCACAATGTTCTCATAAATGAGGTAATCAACTAAGGTTTAGGTGAAACTATTCAGTTTAGTGCATGACCGCTTGAAAAATTACAGAAACAGCAGTTCACTGTCAAACAGAAAATCTGGATTAAGTGCAGGAATCTGCTTTCATTCTGCGACTTTTCAATACTTTCACTAATAACTTAGAACGATGAAGAATAAAACACCAGGTCTGAAGAAAGTAGTGAGCCTGGAAAGTACAACAGATCCTTCAGAGGAGCTATTTAGAACTCAAAACAAGCTTGAGAGAGAGAAAAACTGTCTGAGAAAATCAGGATACACTTCAACAAGTATGAAGTAGCACTCTGAAATATGTCAACTGCATATACATACGCACATCTGGGCAGCTGACAAAAGACACAAGACAGGAAGAAACCGGAGAGGCAGCGGGACTTGAGAGAAGGATTTGGGATCATAACAGATCACAAACTGAACACAAGTCAAGAATACTTTGCTTTGGAGAGAAAGCAAGTATCGAAGTGGGATACATAAACAGAAACGCTGTTTGTAAGATAGCTGAAGTTAAACTTCTGCTTCTCTAAGAAGTGGTAAGGCTCCTGCAGCTGGAGTACTACAGCCGAGTTTGGGCACAGTACCTAATGCAAGAACAATGCGGGCTAACTGGAAGGAGTTCAGATGAAAAGAATTATCACCAGAGGTCTCAAAACCTATCCTTGGAGGAAAGATGGGGAGAAGCAGAGTTGTTTAGTCTAAAAATACAGGTGTCTGAAGGGAGATGTGATAACAATCTTCAAAAATAGAAAAAGGTTGCTAGAAAGAGAAAGGAAATAAGCCCTTTTCCATGTTTGCTAACATTAGGACGTGCAGAAATAGACTGAAACAGTAGCAAAGGAGACTGAGGTTAGACTTCAGGAAGCACTTTATAGCAGTAACAATAGTTAAGCTCTGGAAGAATCAATTTGCAGAGATCCTGGAATCGCCCTTCTTTAAGCCTTTCTTTAAGAAATGCTTTAGGAGACGTTTCCCTGGAATCTCTTGGCTGTTTTGGTACTGTCTTGGTGCGGGTAGATGGACTGAATGACCACTCCTTTACAGCCTTCTTTTCTTTGATCCTTCATTGCAACTACAAAAAATAAGTGTGATGGGAACATGAACATCTTTTCAGTTTCTGGTGGACCAGCGCTGTCACTGAAAACATATGAGCACTCTCATTCACGATGCTTGGTGTCTTCATTGCATCGCCTCTGAGCTTTGGTACTTGCACCAAGGCACAAGAAAGGGATGCAGCAGAACGTGCAGACAGATCTGACTGTGGTTTGCAGCAATATTTAGCTTCTGTTCTGGTGGGGAATAAAGAGGAGACAACATGACAAGCTCAATCGCTTTTCCTCCCCAAGGATTACATATGCAGTGTTTGCTCTCTACCAGCTCAGCTCACAACCTGGTGGCAGGAAGGTCATGGGAAGGGTGGGAGATTGCTTGCACCACACTGTCCAAGAAATATTTTCATCCTTCAGGTTAGCACAGTAACTTTGAAAACAAGACTTTTGCTGTCAGTAAGTGTGCAAACAGCAATATTTAGTCCATTTTCCAGTAGGTATTTACACAGAAGACTACAAAAGCTTTGCATACATTTTGGACCAGTATTTTATCTCTTGTGGGAGTGCAGTAAAACACTGGCTGCTGTTAATGTACCTTGGTGAATAATCGCACTCAGCTAATTTTCAGCCATGAATGATTAAGCACTTCATACAGTATGTGAGCATAAAGAGCCATTTCCTCACACTTAAAATATATTTGATTTGAGAACGCAGTGAAGCGAACTCACCCCATGCCAGTATGAGGACGAGTTGCAGAATTAAGCAATTACTCTTAGGCATCCATGATCTAGCATGACATACAAGTTCTGCACGAAAGCTGTGACACTTCTGCACAAAGTAATATTGCTGCAACACTATTCAAAAGCAGATTACAGGCACTGTATGCTTTTATTTTTGAGATGTCATGCATATATTTCTTTACAAATTCCAGAAAAACCTCCAAAAAATTTGAGCACAGTTTACAAAGAAACCATCTGGGTTTATCAGGTGGCTTAAGATCCAAGTACATAAGCCTTACTCAATACTACTAACAACTACTCCTGCAAACTGTTCTCTGGAAGTTTATTTGACAAAAACAAACAAACAAA
>VXAV01004306.1:6040-53636 GCA_013399715.1 Alectura lathami
AGCTTCTGACTGCAAGCCAAGCCACACACTAGCTGTCACATAGGAAGGGTTTACTTGACTTTGTTAGCCTCAAGTATTTGTGTTCAATTCCAGGAAGTGGAAACAGAGCAATACTTCACCCTTTTTCTGCCAGCCTTGAAAGAACGAGGATACGATGGATTCTTTTCTCCAAAGTCACGTGCCAAAATCATGTCTGAGCAGGAGAAGAAGCATGTGGATGGCTGTGCAATATTCTTCAAAACTGAAAAGTAAGAAGCAGCTCTTCTTAAATACATTAAAAATAGCGTGGTGTACGTCTGCAAGTCTCCCTCTCTCAGGGTGCGCTGGTAACCAAATTACTGTGCTATAAAGCAAAGCCAAAGGTCACTGTGAAGAATGGTCCTCCCTCCCCTATTGCTGCCCTGTTTGCAGCAGTCTTTCCTTTTCTTTCACACTTTGGATGAAAATATGTCTTGAGAAACATGAAAGTTGGAGGCAGGGTAGTATGAGTGAAAACGTACACATTTTGTTTGTGCATTTTTTGGCTGATCTAATAAATGCCTCACCTTCTTTACAAATTTTGCCTTGCTTGGCAAGTTTCACCCCTTTACATTTAAAGGTCTTTAATCTGGCTTAATCGTCTGGCTTTAAAAGGCGTATTGCTGCCGCAGGATCACAGAATGCTCCCTGCTTTAATGTGGGCACATCATTGAACACCTGCTCTGTAAAGTTACACAACACAAAAAGCACCAAGCTATTGGGGATGCAGAAGAGCTGGTGGCATTCACACTTCTCATTTGTGTGAGCTGCTCATGGGGCCACACCTGTGTTCTATCGCACCGAGCATCCTTCTGAATATTCCCTCAGAACAGTTTTCAGTACCTAGAATGGAAGCTTCCCAAAGCCTTAGCTCCCTTTCAGAGCTCTCATTGCTTCCAGAAACAAAAATATGCCAAGTATAAAAATAGCTGAACTGGTTTTGAATAGAGGAAGTCAGTGAGAACAAAACTGAGGAGTAAAACCTTGATACTAAGAAAGGTGTGTCGCCAACTGGTTATTACACTTTGGTTCCCTCAGTTAGAGTGTTCTCTTTGTTCAATCAGATTCTCGCTGGTGCAGAAGCATACGGTGGAGTTCAACCAGGTGGCAATGGCTAACTCGGAAGGTTCAGAAGCGATGTTAAATCGAGTGATGACGAAGGACAACATCGGAGTTGCCGTGGTGTTAGAAGTGCACAAAGAATTGTTTGGAGCAAGTGAGTACGAGCAAGGTTATCTCACAGACTGGCCTTCAGTCCCCCTTGAAGGCAAGACTCACTTCCTAGGCAATGCACCTCTGTGTCATATTGCTGCCATTGGCAGCGGTAAGCCAGATACTTGCAGCCAAGCAAACGCTGTTCACTATGCTCGTTTCAGAAGCGTAGCCCATCGGGTGCCTAAGAGAGGACACAGATGGCGTGGTTTGATTCTATGATTTCCTGTTCTAGTTGCATCTTCGTCCAGATGCCCAGCATTCAGCTTTCTCCTTTCAGGCTTTTGTCTCTGTTTAGTTAGACTGCTGAATTCTACTAGGCTTTTCCAAGGTCACTGTCTGCATGCTCTTACCAATAGTTGTTGGTAATATTCAACTTCTATTTTCAAGTCTCTTTTTTTCCCTTGACTGAATTCTTCCATCCTCCCCCAGTGATTCCATGACAGTGCTGAGGTACTGATGTGGACGAGTGATATTATCAGATTTTTTGATGCCACTTGCTTGACCAACTGCCACACTTCAGTTCCGTTTGGCCAGACGCAGTATACAGTTTCAAGATACTTAAATATACCATCCTGCCATCCTGCTCCGTCTGCATGTCTGGATTTTTGATCGCTGGTTTCTCATATACACTCTTCAACGGTGCAGGATGTATAGATTGTAGGGCAGCAGGAAGCTGCCTGTAACTTTATGCCCCATCTTTCAGATAAACAGTAGATATCTGTTTCTCAGTTAAATAGTGGAAGCAGCTGTACTGTTTTCCAACAACTAGGCTCATACTGCGTTTATTTAAGCAGGTTTGAATTTTCCCAAAGGGAACAATTTGCCACACTGCAGCAGTTAAGAGTCAGGAACCTCTCCTGTGGCTCAAACATCGAACAGTGGTGCGTGGTTTAAAAATCAAGCAATGACCACAGTCGCCTTGAAATTCATAGTGCCCTGTAGTGACTGGGCATTGGAGTATGCTTGAAAAGATCTGGCCTAGAGATGTGGAAATGAAGAGAAAGGGAGAGCATTCCCAGGATGTTAAGAAAAGCAGTGGAGCAGTAAAGAAGGAAGGCACCTGTAATGGTACCAGGTTGTGCTGATTCTTTCTCTCCTGCATTGGTGAGATTCAGTGAAGTAGTGATAGGTACAAACTGCTGATTTTGAAAGGAGCAATGGTTCAAGTAAGGCCTTTTTCTCAGTGATGAAAGTTCATGCCAGTGCGTGTCCCTCTGAGTCCTTCGTAGTTAGACCCTGATCATAACCAGGGGGGAGGTCTGTTGTGCGCACGTAACCAGCCTTGTCACTGAAAATAAATGTACTCCTCTGTCTAGGTATGAAATCTCTTCATGTGGACAAACAGCTGCTCATTGTGGCCAATGCCCACATGCACTGGGACCCTGAATATTCAGATGTGAAACTCATTCAGACTATGATGTTTGTCTCAGAACTGAAAAATATCCTTGAGAAAGCCTCGAGCAGGCCCGGTAGCCCAACAGCGGATCCTAATTCTATCCCACTGGTGCTGTGTGCAGATCTTAACTCATTGCCTGATTCAGGTAAGACTGATTACTGCATCTTAATTTTTAACTTCACCTTTTTAGAATCCTTTTTTTCCACCAAGGGTGGCTGAGTAGCTTGTACTACCCTAGGCAGGTGTTGTGGAAAGCTTTCTTGGTAACTGTTGTCTTCTGAAATTTGAATGAAGAAAATGCAAGTCCTCCAGCTGCAGAAGCTGCTTTCTACGATTAGTTGTGCTCTCTAGAGAGGTTGTTCATGCCTCAAAAGTTATGTAGCACAACAAGATCTTAAATAAGTTCTTAAATAAAATGCCTTGAGCAGCAGTAATAAGTAGGAAGGACGTGCGTTTGAGACACAATGTGAACATTTCCTAAGGAGACGCACTTGCCCTAGTAATTACGATGTTCAGTACTGTAATATCAGGAACATGTGCCAGAGCTGCCTCTCTAGCACCCCTGGTGTCACATACACATTGCAACACACCCTCTTTGGTTTTACTGTAACGCCTCCAAAATTGTACCAGCACCTCTGGAGTGCCTGTGTTCCGTGGCTGCCTGTCAGAAAGGTGTGAATGAACCAGACCGTGGACAAGGTAGCTGCGTAGATTTCTGCTTAAATGGAATGCTCTTTTTTTCTGATTTCACGGGGCCTCTTGTTGATGTTTTTTTAATTCTGAGGTCAAAATTCCGTGGATCTTGTATTTTAAAGCAACTGCCTGAATCCTTTCCTCTGCAAACAGGTGTAGTGGAATACTTAAGCAATGGCATAGTGGCTGACAACCACAAGGACTTCAAGGAGCTGCGTTACAACGAGTGTCTCATGAACTTCAGCGGCAGTGGGAAGAACGGGGCTTCTGAAGGAAGAATTACGCATGGCTTCCAGCTCAAGAGCGCCTACGAAAACAACTTGATGCCTTACACCAATTACACTTTTGATTTCAAAGTAAGCAGCGATTTTTCTGAAATGGCAGGCGTTGACCTGGTCTCCCCAGGACGCTGTCTTAATTTTCTGACCGTTTCTCTCTGTTCCTGTAAGTGCTCCATCACTGGCTCCTACACTTGCTGGACACTTTCCTACCACACCAAAGTCCTTGATTTGTTGGCGTTTGTAAGCTTCTGACCTGGCTCTGGCCAGTGACCTAACGAGAACGGACGTGGTGCTCTGAACGCAAAGCAGCGTGCGCATCGGTTACCCTCGTTGCCGTGCTCCTTCCCGTGAATGGCAGCGAGCAGCCGGGCAAGTTGAGGTTGCCGGGAGCGAGGTCTGTTCTCACTGTCGTGTTTCTCTTTCTCCCTAGGGTGTGATTGACTACATTTTCTATTCCAACACTCATATGAACGTGCTTGGTGTCCTGGGGCCTTTGGACCCTCAGTGGCTGGTTGAGAACAACATCACTGGGTGTCCGCACCCTCACATCCCTTCAGACCACTTCTCACTGTTAACACAACTCGAACTCCATCCTCCGCTCCTGCCTCTTGTCAACGGTGTGCACTTGCCTAACAGGAGGTAGTGGAGCCCTGCCCCTTTGAGGGCAAGGACCTGTTGTTATGGACCTGTACAGTTGTAAATCAAAGTATATAGGAGTGAAGTATGGCCAACCTTAAGCTGCTTCTTCAAGCTCCTTTCCTTATGTGTTTGATATGAGATTTTGCACATTTTGGTGCATATTGGTATCATTTGGCACTAGGGCTGGAACCAAAGTATTATTCCCTTTCCAGGTTTTTAATTTAATTTTTTTTTTTTTTAACTGGCAAGCTTATTCTTTTCAGTAGGAAGCTGCACTTATAAATGGACAAATGAGATTAAAACCTTGCATATTAACATATTTAAAGGTAATGCTTTTTTCCAGAACGTGACAAAAAGAGCCAACCTTTTAGGAGAAAGAAAAACAAAAACAGAAGCGATTGCTTTGTAGGAAGAACATTAGAAATTCTGTTTGTTTGAACCCAAAATGGAGACTGAACGCTGCATCCAAAATAAATTTTGCACATTAGCAAAGCACTTAATACCTGACTATAAATTACTAGCAGTGTGGCTCTGCCCATTATCTAACTAATACTAGAAAACCAAAGATGGCTTCATATCTGTGATAAAACTTGAGGTCTAAATTCTCCTGATGCAATTCCATGTACAATGAAAATTCCAATGAACCTGCACCTCACAGGAACTCGTACGTGAGCATGTAATGCCACTGCGACTGTTGGCTCGGCAGGCAAAGCGGTAACCTTCCTTTGGAGCTCTGAAGAGCCCGGTTCTTTCTGGGTGAGGTGTTCAGGGATCCAGTCAATCTCTGTGAGCTGTCTGTGCTTCGGCGTGCCAGGACAGCACACTGGTGGTCAGCGGCGTAGTTTGGGAGCAGGGTTTGGAAAGGGTGAGAAATTGCACTTCAAGCAAGCGTTTGAGAATGGACAGGTTCCAAATCAGTTCTAGGTTCCTTTTTCCCAAGGTCAGTTGCAAAGGTGAGAAGCTTTGGATGAACTGGACAAGCTTAGGGTGCAGGGAAAACCTCCTGGAAATGATGGTACTTCTGTCTCCACCGCGCGTGTGAAGCAGCCATCGGTCTGCCTCTGACACGGGGGAGGGAGCGGGGGCCACAATCATTCCCTGCGTTATTTTTCCTGACCCTGGTTGCCAAATAGCCATCAGATGTTTTGAATAATCTTTCCTTCCTGTTGTCGGTCAGGGTTGAATTACAAAGCTGCTGGTTCGTTCCCAACTGTTAATGCTCTTTAGATGTGTTGGAAATCCCCTTTTTTTTTTCCTTTTATTGTCCAGGTGGCCAGTTCAAAACTTTGTGCCTCAAGAGGCATTAAAACTAATGCAATTTTCTGAAAAAAAAAAAAAAATTGGTTGGCTGCTTAATGTTTAAAAAAATGGCACAGTAATAAGAAAAGGTCGTGTCTGTGTTTTTAAGTTTTTCTTTATTCTGCTTTTTTGCTGCTATAAGATTTTCTTGAATTTATATTTTAAACTTTTCATGCACTTTACTGTTTCTAGTCTCAAAATGTGATATTTTTAATAAATGAAAAAATTTTCCATTATGTGAATGAAATTTTTAAGCAGATCAATAGCCTATATTTATGTCTCCTTCGTATAGTTAAAAAGTCAAATTTAAATTGTTAAATTAGTTTTAAATGCCAGGGAGCCATCTTCTGTCTCACAAAACCAACGAGTCAGGCTGTTCCTCTGCTCTTCAGTTCTCCATTTCCTCTGTCGTTCTGTACGTGGGAAATTATCCACAGGAAAAATCAATTGGACCTAGAGTAGAAAGTGTTCCCCGACTTTCTCTGCGGGGCTGGGAGGGGATGGCGTGGGACAGAACGCGAAAATCAGCTCCATGAAACGACAGCTCCCTTTAAAAGAAGTGCCTAAAAACGGAGACGTCATCTATTGTCTAATACGAATTGGAAATTGCTGTATCTGGGTGAAATTAGTGTACAGAAGTTGCTTTGTGCAGCACCAAAAAAGCCCTTTCTAAAGGTGAATTTTCCTCTAGGTGCAGGTATCTCTGTTTTAACATACCTCGGTGTTTGACACCTAGCCATGCCAATAAATTGGGAAAGTGACTGAGAGTATAGTACTGGAAAGTAGAATAGCATGAAAAACTTAATTCTGTGGACATTACCTTTCTGTAATCAGCTGCTGTATCTGTTTTGGAGGGGTTCTCTGCTCTGGAGGTGTGCACTAACAACCATTCTCCTCCTTTCCTACACGCATGTTAACTAGCAACGTGAGCAATATTTCCTACCATACTTCACTCCCAGTATTTTTTGAGATGTTTGTATAAAATGGAATTTAAAGTTCACCTATGATTGTATATGAACTGCAGAGGAGCCCGTTTATTAATAAAAAGAAAAACCAACAACAATCTTTTGTAATATCAGGGTGGGAGAGGGTGGGGATGAAAAAAGAAAAACCACCTGGTAAACGCTGTAAACTGCGAAGTTTGACTTTCTTTGGGTTTATAACTGATTGAAGTGTTCTGTTGCAGGAAGGTGTTTAATTGGATTTTCTCTGCTTCAAAATGCACTTCAGAACATCCAGCATGCTGTGTGATTTTTAAAAAGCTCTTTTAGCAGATGGTGCACAAAACCTCTGGATTTTAACAAACCTGTTTAGAACTCTGTTTGTGTTTCAGTCGATGCACAGAACTGGGGCACGTTTACCCACCTCGCACATGTCTGGCTCCCTCCCTCTTTTCCTTCTGGTTTCCCCTCTTCCCTACAGAAGGAGCAGTAAGGGGTTGTGCTTTTTATTCCAGATGAGCAGAAAAGTTGCTCCCCATGGAGCTTCTCTGCCCTGAGGCGAGAGGGAGCACGGAGCCGTCAGCCACGTGCGCGGGACGAGATCTGTCTCAGGAACCATACGCAGCACCCAGATGGTGACGCCCGTTTTCTTCTGGCCCAGGGGGAGGCTGACAGTGCCTCGTAGGGTATTTGCTAGGGGAGAGGGAAGGAAGTAATATGGAGAGAAATATCCCTAACTGTAATCAGGGATTAGTGGGAAACCAGTGGCTCTTGCCATCGCTGTCCTGCGTTTCCCCTGCCTGGGCGCTAGGCACGCTGTAGTGCCTGCACAGCCTGGAAGAAGGCTCCCAGCCCTTTACTGCTCCTCGCTTTCTTGGTTTGGTTTCAACAATCCTGTGCCTGGTGTCAACTTCTAAGCAACAGCACTGCCTAAAGCAAGCAGAGAAAAAAAAATCCAACACCGTTCTACGAGCAACTTTTTAAAATTCAATATGGTAAATCTGTTAGATACGGGGTTTTGTGTGTATGTATATATAAAAACCGAGAATTTTGTACAACGTAGCTGAATATTTTTGTTTCCTTATTTTGATGTGAGGGGCGTGGCCGTTTGCGTTCCGCACGCTGAGGTCAGGTGTGACTCAACGGGCCCCAGAGCAGCTCTTCTTCCCATTGACCTCGGTAAATCCATCGGTTTCTAGCATCCATTGGGAAAATACTCCATTTTATCCATACGCTTTCTCTGTGTGTTTGAAGCCACTCCCGCTTAGTCTGCAGAACCATTCAGAACAGTTCTTGTCAGTCTCACCCCCTCGCTGTTCTTTTTTACCGACAGTGAAGCCAACAGCTTTGAACCTGAACCTGTTCCAAAGCCCCTGCCGCTGACCTAACGCCGCTTTCAGAACCGTCCCGTGGTCTTCTGAGCTGGGGTGGTGCTGTGGGCCGCCGGGGGTCTCTCACCTTCCAGCTTCGCTGCGGAGCTTCCTAGGCCCGTGCCCAATCCATGCTCATGCACTCGGACCCCTGGTTTACAAAGGTGCTGAGTGCCTGCAGCTCCCAGCTCCCGTCTGTGGGGCTGGATTTCTCCTGGTGCATCAGCATGGCTTTCAGGGGCTGGCCTTGCGCACCTCGCTTGGGTCTGAATCGCAGGGAAGCGGCTGAGACGCCGAAGGCTCATATCACTTGTTTCTCTGGAGGGTGGCTGAACGCGCTTTAGGGGTTCCTAGATCACGAGTGCAGTATTGATGCCTTCCTGGCAGCGAGCAGGAGCCAGAATGGGCTGACAGCCTTAATGTCAAAGACTGGCTTTAAGCCCAGCAACGCAGTCTTAATTTTTCACAAGGCATTTTAAGCTTCTAGTATCAAAACCTTCCTTTGGTGTGACACTTGGCGTAGTGGGGTGGAGTGAAGGGTTTTTTTAGTCCTATCTGCAGCAAATCAATATCCTGCAATAGAAACAGCACAAAAGCACGGTACGCACCCTTATCTCGGTGTAAGAGAATAGCAGTTGTCATCCTCCCAATGACCTCAGCTTTGTGCTTAACTACAGTTTGCCTGTTCTTGGCTGCTATACATTTCTTAACAGACATTTTTCTTGTAATGGTATCGATAAAAGTTCTAAGGCCCAATATGAAAATAAGGAATGATGGTCTCCCTGTTGTACTGCGAGAAGATCACTCTAAGCACGTCCTTGTTGGTCGCTCTTCCCAGCTTCCCGAGACGAGTTTGTTGGTCTTCTGCAAAGGATCCAGGTTCTTTTTCCTAATAATCACAGAATCCCTCTCGTCACTGCGTGCCGGTAAAACAAGATAGTATTGCACGTGGGTGGGTTAGAAGGGTGCAGACTTCAGAGCCTGCCGTGTGCTCTGGTACTGCCAATCGACACAAGAAGCCACTTGGCTAAAGTCAGGCTGTTGACAGCAGTGGGTGGCATTCCTGCTGGTTCCCATGCAGGCTTGGCACTTCCCTGGGTGCCCTTTGCAGACACGGCTGCCCCACGGGAAGGGGAGAGGGAAGGGAAGGGAAGGGAAGGGAAGGGAAGGGAAGGGAAGGGAAGGGAAGGGGCAGACCTGCTGCAGCTCAGAAGGGAGAAGGTTTTGACTGTCAGATTTCCCATGCCCCAGAAGGAGCTGGACTGCTGGACTGCAAAGTCCCCAGCTCTGGGGACCCAGGGGAGCAGAGGACTTGATGTGCTTGAGAGTGGAAAAGAAATGAGCCCTGGGTGCAGAGAGGTTAGGGTTTTTCTGACATACACTCTTATCAGCTGAGTCTCTTCGTCTTAAAATGAGGAAAGGCATCCCAGATTATGCAGCTCATCATTTTTTTATGAATGCAGAAGTATTATAGTGTGCACTCCCTCATTCCTCCTTCAGTGTTCAAAAGCGGCATAAAACACAAGAGAACCTGATGAGAACCATTCATTTCCTACGTCTCTATGCCAAGTGTCAGCCCACAACTCACTTTAAGGTGAAAAACAGATTTTTAAAGGAGACCATAAGGCTGTAGGTACAGGCACAGCCAGAAGTGGCACGATATATCCTCCTGTGACCACATTTGCACTGATATAGAGCACGGGTTTGCTGTTCTGGGAAACGGAGCAGAGACAAAAGGCAGAGCTGGTGAGGTAGGCACAGGTATTGCACGATCAGAAGAGTGACAAAATGAGCACCTTTAATTGACTCTTTCATCATGAGGAACTTCATTTGACCCTGTGATGGGTATTCAGCTGTGACAAATTTTGCTGGTTTGGCTATATTGGATGGTGGTGGATTTCAGTAGCAGTTTCTTCACGGATGTCTGAAAATAAGCAGGAAGCTAGAGAAATGCTCGTGTACTTTAGTGCAGGGTTTTTCAAACAGCATTGATGGCAAAGCACGCCAAGTGATATGACTCCTTCTTTCCCCTCTGCCCCACGATAGTACGATGTATTTAGACTGTAAAATCTCCCACTGTTTTAGGGTGAGGGTTCTGGTACGTGGTCTTGTCCTCTTTGTTGAACAGTTTCGAAAATTTAGGCATTTACCCAGGTTGCATTTGTCTGTATTTGTCTTTGTTCCAAAGCAAAAAAAAAAAAAAAAAAAAAAAAAAAAAAAAAAAAANAAAAAAAAAGAAATCATGGAATCATGGTGACTCTCTTTACAAGTGACATGTTACATGACTTTGGCTTTGTTTTCAATTTTTAATTACTGCATCATGTGTTTTCTTTCAGAGCAATTAAAGTATTTGTGTGCACCACATTAGCTAAAGATGCCCTTAATTTGTAAACTCACAGGTGTGGCTGCTCCCCCTGCCCCTTCTTGCAGTTCTTCTTTGGGGAGGCCGGGTGCTTTTCAGCCAGATTTCGTTCTTGTGCTTCGTTTCTGTAGCAGCCACGTCCTGTCCCCCAAAAGGTGGAACTGCACACGGGGAATCGGGAAGCAGCAGTGTCACTCTGGGGCATGCTGACTCTGAAATTTTAAGGGGGTTTCCATCGCGCTTTGTGGAAATGGAATGGGACAGCTGCTGCATGCAGAGGCTCCTTCGGCCTCTCAGACACCTGGAGCCAGGCTGGAGGCCGGGGCTGCCCTCTGCTCCCCCGTGTCCCTCTGACTGAATGCCAGCCCTGCGGCCCTGGGAGTCACACTGCGGGTCTCCCAGGCATTCCCAAGTCTGATACCAGCCCTAAGGATCACATTTGCAAGAGCAGCGCTCTTCATCTGAGGCCTGACTTAATAATGTGCTTATTCCATGTTTCCCACATGAATAAATAGTAAGAAACCCTTTCTCTCCTCCCACATGCAGTAATTGGTGATAATCAGCCCTGTGCACTATTGAAAATAAAAGGCAGCTCCACTTGCACAAGAGGACCCTTTTTTCCTCTCTGAAAATGCTTCGTTTTGGAGAATGTGCCGTTCTGCAACCTCCTGCTGTGTTTACTGGGACACAGGAGCGAGGGGACACAGGGCTGTCCCTGAGCAGCAATGTGCAGAGACCACCTCCACCAGTTTTGGGGAAATTTCCCACTTTTTCCTGTGCCCCTGTGCTCACACAGCTGAGTCAGCACTGCTGACCCCAGCACTGGGGGTCAGACCACATCCAACGCGCAGCATGCACCTCTCATGATCCTTCAGGAAAACACACAAAAAGCACAAAACAGATCTTTGGGGCAGAGGAAAGGCGGCACACGTTGGAAACACCCTGCAGCCCTGCCTGAGGGCTTCATGGTGTCACAGTCCCAATTCTAACCCATCCCAGGGCTGTATGAAATGGAAACGCAATTTTCACACCAGTCTGCACAGAAAGAGTTGCTGCAGCCGAGGGCAGCGCATTCATGTTTTTATTGAGCCCAGGGCAGCCATCACGCATGGAGACAGCAGTCACCAAAGTGGAGGACAACACCAAGGCCCAGCAGGAAAGCATTTTTTCGGAGGGGGGGGTGTTGGTGCGGGGCAAGGCTCTGGCCCCCTGCCTAAACCAGGACTGGTTATTTACTATTATATCAGCACAGAGGGTGGGATGGGGGGTTCTGGAGCAGAGGCAAGGGTCCTGCTACGTGGCCGGAGAGTGCCTCCCTGCTTCCCTCCGTGACCGCGCCGCCGCCGCTTCTTTTCTGGTAGCATCCCTCTGCGTCAGCTTGTGGATGAGCAGCTGGATCCAGGGCGCCTCGGGGGCCACGCACACCTTCTTGTTCCTCTTCAGTGTGAGGCTGTGAGGCAACCAGACCCGCTCAGCCCCTTCACCACGGCTCTCCTAACCCACTGCCATCTGCTGAGAAAGCCCCTCCTGCTCCCCAGTATGCTTACAGGGGAGCTAGGGCTTGCTGCTGAGCACACCCCGCAACCCACACATTGAGACGGACAGGTTCTGTGGACTTCAGCCCCCTCTCCATGACGTAACCCCCCTTAAAATGGACAACAGCACCCCCTGAGAGAGTCTAGGCCTCGGGAGAGGCACCACAGGGCTTTGCAAAGGGTGCAAGTAGCTGGGTGGTTTTGCACCAACACAAGCTATTTACAGAGATTGGCCTCTGGGCTTTCCACTTACATGATCTCCTTCCTCCGGCAGTGAATGCCCGGCGGCATCACGTCGATGGCAAGAATGAGCCCCAAGTTGATGACCTGGGCGGTTGCTTTGATGCACTTGCACCTCTTGTTGGTCAGCAGGCTCTCCAGCGACAGACCTGCACCACAGCAGCCCACAACCAGCTCTCCAAGAGGTCGAAACTGTTTAAACCCCTCAGGCGAATCCCACCCCTCCAGCTTAAAAGCAAAGGTGAACTTTCAGTTCAGAAAGCCAAAAGCAGAAATTCGAAAGCTCAGAAGAGCTCCGTGGGTCTGCGGAGGCCCGTAGGTCACTCACCGTCCCCCGGCACCAGGCTGTTCAGCAGCAGGCCCAGGGCCAGCACTGCTGGCAGTGCCCGCATTCTCGCTGCCCACCCCAGGCTGCTGGCAGGCAGCTTTATAGCCAGCCCCGGTGGGGATTTCATGGGCTGGGAAACGCCGGGGGGAAAGGATATGCCCCGTGTCTCCGTCTTTGACTTCCCTGCCATCGCTTCCCCTTCCGCACATGGCTCCCTCCCCACATCACTGCTGAACGATGCAGAAACCAGCAGAGCCACGTCCTAAAAACAGGTCTCACGTGGTGGCATGAAAGGAGAGCAAGGAAGGAGGAGGTTCTGTGCCCCCCGCCCCACGGCGCGCTGCAGGGACACCAGTGACAGACGGTAAATGAGGGCTGCTGCCTTTATTAGAACCCAGTGCCTTGTGCCCGAGGAGGACACCTTGCTTCTTGCTGTCACCAGGAGGCTGCAGGATGCATCACTGTGGGGTGGGGGAAAGGAGAGCAGGCACGGGTCTCTGCAGTGGCTCGGGTGCATACAATGAGGGAAAACATGGCAGCATGCTCCACTCTGGGCTGGAGACGAAGAGGCACTGGGGAGCCGGGGGCCCAGCTGTAGGCACAGCCCATGTGGCCATCTCACTGGGCCTCAGAGGGGAGCAGATTTCTTCCTCCTGCCAATGACAGAAGGGGGAAACGTGAAGAGCAGGCCCTGAGGGATGTCCCAGGGCTCCATTCACTCACCCCTTACATCAAGGATGGGGTGCTTACAGCTTTGGGAGGTCCTGCAAGAGTTTCTTCACCCAGGCGGTGTTGGGATCCACACAGATCCTCTCAAGGCTTTTTAGTTTAATCCTGGAAAACATGCAGAGTTTCGGCAGCACTGCCTCCGGAGTGGAGGCTCGAGCAGCCGAGTCTCTCCCTTATCCTCCCCCCGAAAAAGAAGAGAAGCTCAAAATCCCAGTAGCGGACAGAGGGGGACAGGACGCCTCACTGCCATGGGAGCCACTTACAGCACCTCCAGGCGCCAGCAGCTGCTCCCCGCCGGCCGCACCTCGATGCTGTCATACTTCCTCAGGGGAATGAAGGTGGCCGTGGTCTTGGCACAGCGGCAGTTCAGGTTGCCATTGGCTTCTAGGAGGCCTGAGGGGACACCGCCACGGCTCATGCACCACCCAAAAACCACTGCTCCACCTCCCTCCAAAACCCCTTCCAGGAAGCACATTTCCCTCTGCATCCCCCCAGAGCTGGCACACCCACTTGCAAAATATCCTTAGAAACACTTAAGCCCGTGAGACAGCAGCACACCCAGCCCCGTGCACAGGATCCCCCAGCCTCACCTGCGTCCCCAGGGCAGAGGGCTGCCAGCAGCAGTCCCAACAGCAGGGCTGCCCGTGCTGCCATGCTGGCCCCAACCTGGCCCCGACCCAGCAGCATCCCCGTATTTGAGCATGGAAATAGGAGAAGTCAGACGGCGTGCGGGAGGGCCCGGGGTTGGGGTGGTTTTTGCCCGTTGCCCTTTTCCGCTGACGGTGCTCGCCGGGTTTGTAATGCTGCTGATAAAAAGTAGCCCGGGGCTTCATAGGGGCATGGGCTTCCTGAAACTGGCTCTGTTTAACTTTTCTGAAGAAGCCAGGTTTTCTAAAAATGTCTGTTGTTTCCCCCATCACTTGTTCTTAGCTTGCACAGCCATGCAAACCTGGACTTTTGGGGGTGTTTTTCTCTGCTGCATGGTCAGATATTACCCATTCCCCACAGCCACTGTCTGCATGCCTGCTGTAGCAGCCTGGCACACCAGCCCATCTTATGAGCATATTTAAAAAGACGCTTCACATTTACTTCTGGGATATTTATAATTGGTGGGATACAAGCTGATGTAATGGGTTGGAAGGGAGCTCAGGAGATCACCCAGTCCAACCCCCCTGCTAAAGCACTTTCCCTAGAGCAGGTCACAGAGGAAAGCATCCAGCCATGTTTTGAATACCTCCAGAGAAGCAGACTCCACACCCGCTCCGGGCTGCTTATTCTGCTCTGTCACCCCCAAAATAAAGAAGATCTTTTGCATGTTCAGATGGAACTTCCGATGTTCCCATTTGTGCCCGTTGCTCCTTATCCTGTCACTGGGCATCACTGAAAAGAGCCTGGCCTCATTCTCTTGGCACCCACCCTTTAGATATTTACAAGCATTGCTCAGATCCCCTCTCAGTCTTCTCTTCTCCAGGCTGAATAGACACAGGTCCCTCAGCCTTTCCTCATATGGGAGATGCTCCAGGTCTCCCAACATCTTTGTAGCCCTCCACTGCACTCTCTCCAGCAGCTCCCTGTCAGTCTTGAACTGAGGAGCCCAGAACTGGCCACAGTGCTCCAGATATGGCCTCACCAGGGCAGAGCAGAGGGGAAAGATCACCTCCCTTACTCTGCTGACCACGTTCCTTTTAATGCACCCCAGGATACCACTGGCCCTCTTGGCCACAAGGGCACACAGCTGGCTCGTGGTCAGCCTGTTGGCCACCAGGACACCCAGGTTCTTCTCCGCAGAGCTCCTTTCTAGCAGGTCAGCCCCCAACCTGTTCTGATGGGTGCAGTTATTCCTCCCCAGGTGTAGGACTCCACACTTGCCCTTGTTGAACCTCACCAGGTTCCTCTCCACCCAGCTCTCCTGCCTGTCCAGGTCTCACTGAATGGCAGCACAGCCCTCTGGGGTGTCAGCCACTCCTCCCATCTTTGTATCATCTAACTAGCTCACATTTCTCAGCTTACCTACAAGGATGTTATGGAAGCCAGTGTCAAAAAAGTTGCTAAAGTCAAAGTACACAACACCGGGATCCCCTGCTCCACTGCAGAAAGCACCTGCACTGGAGCTGATCACCTCAGAGAATGACATACCCTACAAGCAGCTCTTCCCTCAAAAGAGGCATTCTGAGCTGTGGGATACATGCCCTTGCTCTTTCCACCACCACTGATTATCCCAATCCTGTGCTAAACAGCCTTGCACCAGCCCCTACATTTCCATATTTGCCTTTGCTGCTTAAAAAGGCCTTACGACTTCCTGCAAACCCCACATGCATTGTGAGCACCTGCACTTGAATATGGGCTGCACATGCTGAATCCCTGCCAGTAAAATTGTGTACCCGTCCCCTAATGCACCTGGGTGCTGTCACCATCCCCCAACCTACAGTGACAACACTTGCATGTGCGTGCAAAGCATTTCGTAGTGCCTGCAGTGCGTCTGTGAACAGGGTGCCGGATGCAAACAGCAGTCACTTCAGCTCTAGGAAAGCTACAACAGCAGGATTTATCAATGCGCCATGGAGTTTCTTCAAAATTCAGTTCACAGCAAGACCCAAGGAGAATGAAACAGAAGAAAAACCCAAATTTTATTTGCGTTGAACTCTTGGGACGGAGCACACCATGCTGTGTAACAAGAAACAAGACACACTGTGCTTTGCACAGAAAGTCTCCAACTTGCTCCCACAGAGATGGGAATAGCCCCTTAAAAAGGGCCACAGGGCCAACACGATGCTCTGGCTTTTGGGAAATGGGGGAAGCATGGCCAGGTTTTCACACCTGTGCGTCATCTGCTGTCCTGTCTCGGGGCTCTGAACACTAACTTCCTTAGCAGGAAGCTCATCTTTTCTTCCTGCAAAAAGCAGAAGGAGAAGAAATGCATGAATGGTGGAGGGCCGGGAGGGAGGAAGCTCCTGCCCGAGATGAAGGAAGTCACCGCTGTTTCCCCAGGGCTGGTGTCACCCACAGGGACAGCCCGGCCACCCCTCTGCTATGCCAGGGTGCAGGAGCACCCTGCAGAAAGCCCCAGCATCTCCCCAGGAGCCCTGGTTATCAAAACTCCTGAGACTACGGGCACAATGGGATGCTGCCCGAGGGGACATCGTTCACCCAAGCCAAAGGGTTTTTCCCCAAAGAAACTTACGTGCCAGCAATACGCTTCAGCAGTTTCTTTACCCAAGGGGCTTCAGGATTCACGCACACTTTTGCTGAGGATTTTAGTTTAATGCTGAAACACAAGGGACGTTTATGAGCACCACACTCCCTCCAGAGACAGGGATTTGAACAGCCAGAGCTGATCTGCGAGAATCAGCTTCCATTTACAGCGCTTGCCATGCAGGGAGACACAGAAAGCTGCTTGCAATAGAGGTGAGCCACAGAACTGCCAGGGAAGGGGGAAAAGCAGCATGCAACCCGTTCCTGTGCTGAGTGCAGACTGCACTCAGAGCCCAGAGGATGCCACCCAAACCAGTTTTCCCTGTAGATTTGCACACGTTAAACCATTTGCAACAAAGTAGGAGCAAAGCCAATGCATCAACCGCTGCTCAATCAGGATCCGTGAGACTGAGAACACGAAAACAGGTGCCAGAAGGCATAAATGTATCAGTGCTGAGCAGGTAAAGAAATCCTACACTTGCGTCAAGCATCCCAAGGCGCTGAGGACCTCTGGCCCATTGGCTCTTGTGCGTTTCCTTCACCAGAGGTGGTGAGCTGTTTTTCAGCCCTGAAGCACGAATGCTGCTGAGATTGCTGGCATTTTTGGAAGGCTTTAGCTCTCAGAAGGGAAGCCGAGAAGCATGGTGGTTGCAGAAGAAAATGCTCAATGTTGGCCCTGCTGCTGGAGGAAAAAGCAGCTTTGTGCCCCATTTGCAGCACTTACATGATTTCTGTACGCCTGCAGGTGCTTCCCACAGGCCTTAACTCAATGCTGTCATATTTCTTTGGACTGATGTAGTCTGAAGTCGTCTTTACGCACCTACAGCTCAGGTTCCCGTTCATTTCCAGGATGGCTGAGAAAGAGAGAATGTGGCAACTTACAGGGGCAAACGGCGTTACGTAGAGACGCAGCAACCCTGAAGCTCTAAGAGAGCTGAAGAAATCATCCCTTTCTGTGCTTTCACTGTCAGCACTTTTGGGGACAGCGTAAGTAACAGTTATCCATGCCTGCACTTCTGCACCCTGCTCCCACATAGCTCTTGGCACCTGAACCAGCCCCTAGCACAGGGAGAAGGCAGCGCTCTTCTTTTCCCTCGGCTACAAGAGAAACCCTGCGTTAAGCAGACAGGAGCAGTCCCCGCCTCCTCCAGGCCATTCAGGTACAGGATGAAGGCTGAATGCACCGCTACCGAGGGTATCACTGCAAAGATGCCGGGAGCTCACCTGCATGGGACACCATCATCATCACCACCAGCAGCAGGAGCCAGGGGAGCACAGCAGCTCCCATCCCTCCCCGTGCTCTCATCCTTGCGCCAGCTGCAGCCCCAGGGACGATGTGAGGAGCCGGGGGCAGAAACAGCGCTATTTATTGGGCAGGGTCACGCCCTGACACAGGCAGCGAGAGTCAGACTGTAGCAGTCACACACGACAAGCGGACCGTGAAGAGGGCTGACATCATTTCTCGGCTGCTCACCGCAGCGGGGTCAGAAGCCTGATATGCAGTATTATTGATAACAGTCAGCTATCGGGATGAAGGGTGAATTCGGATTCCCCACGTAATCTCCACCTCCCCCCAACCCCTTCTCATTAGCTGGGTCTGTACAAAAGATGCCAAGATTCACCCCCTTCAGTATTTACTCCTCAACCACAAAAAGAACCCAGAATAAATCAGAGCACAAACCCCATGTAAGCAGGGTTTTTTTTTTTTTTAAATGCAGTCAGATATTTACATATTTCTTTCTTAGGGCTATAATTCCCCATGCTATTTTTTGCCCTCTCTTACATCAGCAAAAAAGCTTAGCTCTGTACGGCAGAAAAAGAATAAAGATCTCTGCCGCACATTCCCACTCAGACCCTTCAAATCGGGCGCTTCGCTGCAACAGCAAAAAACACCCAGGAAATGTAAGAGGTTACTGGCACAGCAGCGCCAGCAAAAGGGAAGCTATCCCTGCACCTCTGCACATTTGTGGCTAAATGCTGATGTGTGCATTTACCAGCAGCAACTCGCTTCATATAAGCGGAGTGGGAGTGAAACACAGATGGGCGTTCCACATTGGCGGGGGGAACTTGGCAGCGTTGTTCCCTTACACGTAAATCCTGTATGTTATGTCCAGATTGTCCTATAACACAGGCATCAAATCCCATTTGGATGAACAAGGATCCAGGGCTCCTCCTATTTAGCTCCTTTTAGCAGCTCATTGCAGCATTTAGGCCCCATAACGTCCTGCAATGCCAACGTCTCTGACTCTGACATGGGATCTTCATTTCTAGACACCGCTGCAAAGCAATCTCTGCAGCACTGCCCCGTGCTCCTTATGGTTATGGTGGGGCTGGGGCTGCCCTGAGTGAGGCAAAGTCATCAGCCAGGGAGCTGAAGGGGAAAGGAACACACAGCCATGAGAGCAAAGTGTGGAGGAAGGAAGAGGGCAGCAGAAAGATGACGTGGTTGTGTAATAATGCTGTAATCTGGAGCTTTCAAATCACATTTGTGTTTTATATAGCCATATGATGGTAAACTAAAAAAAACCTGACTCTTCCACTCAAACCATAAGCCACACTTCTATCTCTTGTTTTCTGAGGTGGGTGCAAAAATCTTGTAAAGACTCGTAGGAAATCTTGCAAAGACCCCGTTCAAGAGATCAATGCTAAAAATGAGTGAGTGAGGAGTTTAGCTCCCTGCTCAGGGAGTGACATTCCCTCGCTGCAATGTCAATGGGAAAGGAGATGGCTTTAAAACTGTTCTTTGTTCAATATTTTCAGAGTTTTTGCGTTCCTTGCAGCAAGTTATTAGGAGGGCCCTGATTCTAGGACAGCTTCAAGTGCTTTTGGTGGATTGTGGTAGGAGGCTCTTCAAAGAGAAGTCTGCAAAACTGTGGGGAAGGAAGCAAGTCACTGCCAGAGACATTCAGGCCCCTACATGAAGTTCTTTGAAGGCATCCTAGAGGTTTCAAAATCTTACTGGAATTTATGACTTTTACATGATCCTGCTTTCAGAGCAGGGGAAAACTGTGAGGAGCGAAGGCAACGTTCCCCAGAGCTGCACAGCAGAGAGGAGGCAGCCAGGGCACGCCGCGAGCATCGCTTTTTGATGGCTGAGGGAAAGCAGTGTTCTGGTGCCAGTGCTCCTGCTCAGACACGTCCTCTTGATTCATACCCAGACACAGGTTTTCACAGCAAAGCCTAGCTGTTGCCCAGCCACTGGAGTGATGCAATTGGGTTTCCCCCAGAGCACCAGGCAGTTGGGTGAATCCCCACTGCATTGCGCCAGAACATGCTGGCCTGGCCCTGAAGCTGCCAGGCAAAGTTTCTGCTTTGGTTAGGAAAAGTGAAATACATGTGGATGAGGCAAGAAAGGAGAACTTGACAGAGATGCTGTAACCCCAGGGCTTTTAAATTGCCTTGATAGAAGTTGTGGTGGTTTTGACGTATGGCTAATATGCACATGGATGAACATTGCGGTGTTTTCTAAGGAAGGAAAAGCCTGTAGTCCCTGCTGGTCACTGATACTTGTGCATGCTGAGTGTAATTCTGAAAAGGGAGAAGGAGGATGAGGATCTAGACTACGGCTATATATAAGCTAACCACTTCCTGGATGCCAGTAATTCAGAAAAGTGGTCCTGTCATATCAAGCAGTGGATTTATCTGTGCCATCATCAACACGTTAGATATAGCCTGACAGCTTCTGCATTTTCTCCAGCAGCAGTAGTTTTGCAAGCGAGACATGGGTCTGAGTCACTTTTGGTTTCTGTTATTTTGTATTCATTTTTTTTTTACTCACTGGATCCTCCAGCAACCCTTCCTGTGGTACCTGAACTGGAGGCCTACACAGGTGTTGGTGCAAACACTTCCCAAAGGACGCAACCACGGCAGAAAAGAAGTGCTCTGCTCTGTGGCTTTGCTGTGCTTCTGCATCCATTAGTCAGCTCAAAACCGTGCAGCAGTTTAGGGACAGCAAGAAACAGAAGGCCTCAGGCCACTTCACCAGGGTTGAAGATTTCCTTGAAGACACTGAAAAACAGATGATGTGAAATGAGAGGGGAGGCAAGTGAGACATTTGTGGCAAGGAGAAGAAAGCTCACATTTTTTTGGCAGGAGGAGAGTGGAGATTTTACATGCATGAGACCCCACTAAAAAATGAGGGAGGAAAGCCTGCCACAGCACTTCCAAACACATAAGCCAGGCACAGAGCCTCTCGGCCACGCTGAAACAAACACACTGTTTGTTTTGAGTGAAAGCAAACTGCCAGCACACTCCTCTTTTCACCAAGCACTGCTTGTGGGAGACATCAAAACTGTTGTAAAGAGGAAAAAATTACCCCCCAAAACTCCCAACCGCAGTGAATTGTCACTACTGTGGTTTGTGGTCCACCATCTGCTCCAAAGATAGATACACAGATACCTCCCCACTGAAACCTGAGGGAGAGTTGCATGAACCTTTTTCAGTGCTGCCCAGTTGAGCACCACATGAAAACCCCTTTGGAGGCCCCCAGGGCCTGATCACAGCGTTGGTGTCTCTGTTGGCGTACAAAAAGCATCCCAGCCATCTCCCGCAGTGCCTGATCTCCAGCCCAGGGTTCCTTGCAGTGTCTCTTCCCATCCTGGCCACCTGGGATGTACTCCATCATGTCGTGCCCCTGGCAGCTCCCAACTAGCCTGTGTTCATTTATCCACGTATGAATAAACTTCATGGAATTGCTCTGGTTCTCCTTACCTCCTTCTCTCCTCACGGTGTTTCAATAAACTAATTCATTTATACCAGTGGTCTTCCTTTTCTTCCAGGCCTCCTGTTTCATCCTGACCTTCTTCAAATATCAACGTAAACTCTGCTAACCTACTGCACTGAGTCCAGTGAAAAAAATTCAGGGTTTCAGCTAACAGTACTCACGTATCTTTCAATTCCCATTTATCATTTATGTTTAGAAAAATCATGGACATTACAGAGGACTCTGTCAATTCCCATCACCATCAGGTTTTCACATCACATTTTTGGCAAAACCCCATTACCCCAAAGGTATTTGGCTGTTATCATTTGCCTGCAGTCCAAGGCAGGTGCCCTGGCAAACTGTCCTCCCCTTCACTCTGAGGGAGCAATGCAGGCACCTTCTTCTGAAATTTTTGAGGGCCAGAGTAGCCTCCATTTAACTAAATGCCTTGCTCTTCCTAAATATACTTTTTTCATCTGGTGCCTATTTCAGTTTACAAATTCAGTTTCCACTCTAACCAGGATTGCAGCCTAAAGTAAAAAAAAAAAAAAAAAAAAAAAAAAAANCCATGAGCTCAAACCCACCCAAAAGAACACTGCCACAGTGGGGCAGCACAGGAAAGGGAACAACTGACCTCATCTGAAGCTCTGGACTAGTCACATCTGACCCTAAAGCCCTCCTTTGTAGTGAAAAAGCAGTTGAAAAATCTAGTAAAATTCTAGGTATCCGTGAAAGTAGGGCTTAAGTATTTGGCCTGCTTGAGGGCTAAAGAAAAGGGGCACAGACAAATAAGAGGGAGGTTTAAAAGAGAAAGTTTAAGGAGGAAAGAGAAAGGCTCAGAACCAGAACAAAAGCTCATCCAGGAACCAGGGTGAGAGAAATTAAGGAAAATCTTCATGGAATTGGAACACTTAGGTGCTGAAGGCAGACGAACACCGTGAGCCACCTTCCACACTTTCTCCTTCATGATCAGAGCTGTGAGGCCCTATCGCCCACGAGAACCAGCTGCGGTGCTGGTATTCATGGCCCCGACCCACTCCCAGCCACAGGACTTGCGCAGAGCAATGACCACGCTTTTGGGCACAGTATGCTTTCAGTAGGACATCAGAGCACGGCACCCGGCCTGGGGACAGGGGCATTCTCTGGGGCTGCCCGTCCACCCCGGAGATGCAAATAGCACAAAGCAAGCGTGGGAGAAAATCCCCAAAGTGCTGTGCTGATTTGCACTTGTTGCTAGAAAAGGGTGCTGGAGAAAAACCCAGCACCCCCACACCACAGTGCCTGGAGCTCTTCTCCGAGTTGTTTCAGACACAAGTTAGCCCAAAATTAACCTCATGTTAAGCAGAGAAGCAGTGCTGCCCCTCCAAGGCACTCTGGAAAAGCACAGCATGCTGCATTGCACAAACCCGGTGAAGCGGGAATGGAACCAGGACGCCCTGGCCAGGCTGAGGATCTGCGCTTGCTCCCTGCACATTTGCATGTGGAGGAACCGAGCCAGACATCGCAGGTGCCACAGCAAAGCGTTGGTGATTTGCATGGGAGGCTCAGGGGACAGTGACAGACTGGCCCCCTCTGTCTTTCCCTGGAACAGAAGAAGGATGCTACAGAGCTGGTGAGGATGCTCCAGCACTGCTCACACAGTGGGTGCACCAGAGAAGCAGCAAAAAAACGTAGCAGCAGGGCTACGTTGATGACTTGTCCCATGGTGCCAAGGATCCAGCCAAGATGGAGGCCCTGAAAATGCCACAAAGGCCAGAAATACGACACAGCTACCAATACAAAGAGTGCTGCAGGACATTCCCCTCCACTCCTGAGGGAGAAGCCTCCTGAAGGCACATCTGAATTCTCTGGGACATCTGATTTCTGTGACTAATTTAGGCAAAAGTTTTACCCCCAACCTCCCAAAGACGGCCATGGCAAAGCCTCTCCCCTCCTCTGAGTCTGACATCTCAACAAATCCAGCTAGAGGCCAGCAGGCTTGGTTAAAGTGATTTTTTACCCCTAAATATTAACGGTTTCCATTTGAGTTGTGCCAGCAATTAAGCCGTCTCCACACCATCCATCTCACAGAACAACCCACGACTTATTTCTCATACAGCTTTGACCCATTTCCTGGCGGTTAAGTCAGTATTTTTAAGGACTACCACTTGCTTTCTAGCTCAATGTGGGCATCCTCAACCACAACAAAAACCTCCCCACAGTGCCGACTGGCACGCCTTCACTTTGCGTTACCATCAGCGACTCATTTCTCTGCAAATGCCGTCTCTTTCCAGACTATCTGGGGCTGACCGCCACGGCGCGGTTGACATTTGTCTCTGCCATCTTCCACATGCTCAAAGAAGTATTTACAGATCTTGTGCTTGCAGGCGCTTGACATTTCCAGCCTGACCCAGCAACATTAGGTTTACGTACTCTGCTTGACAAGTTCACAGTGTGTAGAGCTACTGATCTCTAGCAGCAAGCACACGCTCAGACGGCAAGGAGGGGAAATCCAAGTCCCCGCTGAGAAGGAACCACACCGCTGCCACGCAAATGCCTTTTGGGGAGCTGAGCAGCCCCCCCGCCATGGAAAGCCCCTTCTCCACGCTCTCTCGCTGCTGTGGGGCCCAGCACCCCTGAATCAGCACTTCAGGCATCAGGAGCCAGCACAGCCAACTCGAGCTGCTCTCAACAGAGAAGGAGAAGCTTGAGGCGAACTTCTGCAAGGGACTTGAATATCACCAGCTAAGGGAAACAATACTGCAACTAGAACAGCTAGAACAACCCAGCGTTGCTCTGGGTTTGGGGTCAAGGCTGGTGGAACCCACAGGCCATGGCTCCTGAGGCAGGAAGGTTGGCACATCCTCGCCCGCAGCACGGCCGTCTGCAGGGCAGAAATGGGAGGCAGAGGACAGGCAGTGCTCAGGCTGAGGGCAATGCTGGAAAGTGAAAATGAGAAGCACAAACCCAGAGAAGCCATGAAATCTGCTTTGATCTTTCCTCAGCTTGCATCTCAGTCATCGCTTACAAAACACAGCCTGAGAACTGGTAAGGCCTAAAAAGTCTCATCTGCCTCAGGACACAGCCTTGGGTTGGATCCAGAACGTCCCTGAAGTTGTTTGCACATCCCTCCTTCGTCTCATACCTGACTTTTTGGGGCTGCCTCTCACAAGCACGGGATGGAGCATCTCCTGGCTGGAGGCTCTGTTCCACAAGAAAGGTATAAAGGTTTTCCACCCTGACCCTAAAGCTTTCTGCCCCTGCTAGCCAAGCACAAGTAGAAGACAAATGAAAATCTTGTTTTTTTTTGTTGTTGTTTGTTTTTTTAAATCTGACCAGATTGATTTTTCACGTAGCAAGGAGGCTGACCTAGGTAGGAAAGCCCCCTGCCTGATCTCAGCCTCCAGAAGAGAGGTATTTCAGTTAACTTTTTCTTTTGCTATTTCTAGGCACACAAACTGAAACCACAGCCACAGGTGAATTCCCTGCTTTATCTCCAGCATCACCCTATAAGCACACCGCTGACAAGTGAGTAATTTAATGCTGCCACGTCCTTGTTCCTCACCCAGCCTCGCCTGGTGCCGCTGAACGCCCACTAGAGGCTGGCTCATGCTCGGTGCGCTTCTTCATCTGGTTTAGCTTCACTGGAAGAGAACCATGTTTGTGCTTAGGAGGACATTAACCCCACATTTGTATACAAATATATTTTTAGAATAGGAAGGGCAATACGCTGCTATTATAGGGTACAAAAAGTCTTCAGCATACAAAGGAGCAGATCAGCTTCCCAGGAGAGGAGAAGAGACCAGCTGTGAAATGCCTGGCAGCAAAACCAGGCACGGTCTGGCTACGCGGGGGAGATTACCTGGCTTGTGGTAATGGACCCACACCACTGGCTTTGTCAGTGCAGCTACGCAGCTTCACAGGCTGCTCAATGAGGAGCATTACAGAAGGAACACTCTGGGCTTTTTGAGGTTCATTCCCACCTTAGAAACATATACAAATAAAAAGGAATCCGGTATCTTGTCGTGCGGATGTGTCTTAAACTTCTGCAAGACGTAATCCGTAGCACATAGAGATGTCTACTTTAGAAGTCAGTATGAGTGTGCACATAAATGCACGTGGTATCGCAAAACAAAGATGCCAACAAAGCTGGTACAAAGCTGAAAGTTTGTCTGGAGGCTGAGTGAGCAGTGAGGCCAAAGGGAAGAGAGATGCAGGCAGCAATCGAGTGCACACCCCGACACTTCCTGGTGTCTTTGGGCATAACGGGGATGCTCACGATCTTCACAGAGAGTCGCTCAGCTGGGAAACATCTTTTCTTGAAGAAATGTTAAATAATTATGATTAACATGATGAATTATTAATAATTGGATAATGAATCTCACCAGTTTCCTGAGTGAACATTAGTTTCTGAAAGTCTGACATAACTGATATCCAAGGGAAAATTGCTTTCAACTATTTCAATCAATCTCTCATCTTTTTCTCCTGCTCATACACAAGGTAAACTTCCATCCTTGCCTGCATCTGGATTTGTTAGAAAACACCCTCTTCCTTTCCTTTGTGTGCTAAGGAAAGGTGGAGGTGCACAGACAGTGTGGAAGAAAATATAAACAATATTCTCTAGAAAACCTGGATTCTTTGACACATCAACTACTTTAACAATTTTTTTTTTAAGGTCTGTTCTTCTTGTTCAAACAACAATACAAAAAGCAAAAATTGGCAACGGACTATATTTATGCCTCAAATTACCAAAGTTTCACAGATGAGGAGTTCTGTGACATGATCCAAGCTGAGCAGCCCCAAATTTATCTGATTAGAGTCCTTTATTGAAATTACATTTTCCAATGAGTCACTTGTTGCATTTTGTTCTGACTTCAGACAAATAGGATCAGTGCTCAAATGAGGTTTTGAAGTCATGTTTAGGATGTGTATTGGTATTTCAGAACCATGCTTATGAGAGGATTACTCTTTGCTAGCAGATTGGTTTGAATCAAATTTTATCTCCTCTCTCTGTAGGCTGCTTGGTTGTGTTCACAGACTTGTCTAACGAGCTGCTGGTTATATTCCATTTTCACCTCTGAAGCTGTGACTTCTCTTATACATGACAAAAACAGTGAACAGGCTGCTGGATACTGTGATCTCTTCTTGTGCTCACCCTAGACAACCAGCCTTCCCCAAAGCCTTTCCCGCTGCCCACACAGGCTGCAGCACAGCAGAGCAAGTGTTCATGCTGCAGAAACTGGAAACGGCGAGCTAGGGCAGCAGGACGTGAAGGACAGAGAGGTTTTCCTTTTCTGGAGAGGAATTTTCTTTTCCAGCATCCTTAGTGAGGACAGTTGACTGGGTATTAATAGTCTCTGCGGCAGACAGCTGTGGGCATTTCTCGCAGCAGTTTTGGCTGCATGGGAGGTGGAAGTGCTGTACGAGGGAGGTGCCCAGAAAGCCACTTCCCACGGGTAAAATAAGATGTCCACACAACACAGCACATCAGCATAATTAGCATAACAAAACGAGGGAATTCCCTCCTCCCTCTGGGGATGGGATGAGCAAAGGTGTGCAGCTTCAGTGCTACCATCACATAGACACAGGATTTATGTTTGCAAGGGCAGAAGTAATCTCTCCAAGGTAAAGCACCACCAAGGTTCTCACTTCGCAGTGACACCACTGGGTTAACGAGCAGCCGATCAGCGTTTCAAGAAACACACATTTCCAAGCCACAGTTGCTGGTTGATTCCATTGCACCAACCCTGGGCGGGGACCAGGGACCTACAGACAGCACACGTTGATGGTTCTCCCTCGTCCTTTCCAGCAATGCGTCCAAATTCAGCAGTTTTGGGAAAAGCTGCTGCCAAGCACAGGGCTCCCTGCGAGCCTGAGCACCGCTAGAGAGCGTCAGGCACTCGTGCTGCGGGCAGCTGCTCAGCAGCAGAGCTACCAGAGAAAATGGAGCAGGAAGTGTGACCTCATACAGCCTGGGGTGGACACAAGTGAGTGTATCATAAGCAGAAGGTTATAGGCAAAGCAGACAGACTGTATGCGTGAAGTCTTAACATCATTTTCAGTGCTATGGGGCGAAAAAAAAAAAAAAAGAAAAAAAAAAAAGGAAAGAGGGGGGAAAGGGGGGAAGNAGATGAGGGCAGGAGGGCAGGAAGCCCTCCTTTTACAGAACCTCCCGCTCAGAGCTCTTTGCTCAGTTCCCAGGCAGGTGCAGTGGCAAATTGTGGAACTGGCTTGTCTTTACGTTCTGCTGCAAAGCAAGGTCTAGGGGAGGTTTTTGGGTGGGAAGAGGCACAGAGACATCCTGGAAATCTAAAACTGCCCGTAAGACCCCACAGAGCCTGCAGCAACGTACAGGGACTATCCTCTGAGGGAGGGTGGAAGAAAACAGTGATGCAGGAGCTGCAATCACCCTGACAGAGAAGGAGAAGGTGTAGACAGAAAATCCCTCTTTTCCCCTGCACAGCTATGGGGCTGGCTGAAGGCTGCAGGGTGATGAAACAGGAAAAGAAAACAGCCTGCAGCCAACACAGCACCCTGGAGAGGTAAGACGCTTGCAACAGGACTCAGCACACAGGGTCTGTATGTGGAAAGAGGAGGCTGGAGAGCAAGCCACAAGAAATGTTGTAATCATGCAGCACCATGCCTGATGCAGTCACCAGAAGCAGCAGCAAAACACCTGCAACTCCCAGTCAAGGGCAGCTAGCACAGTCCCCAGGAGGTCAACAGGAAAGTGACACCTCTAAACAGGTCCATCACCATCAACACACCCCCTGATGCTTATATATGTTCCTCAGTTACAGAGGACGGGATGAGCAAACTCACAGTGCACGTTGCTGTGTAGGCAGAGCACTTGCTGTGACTGAAAACATCCATGCATATCCTAACTTCAGGCAGCATGGCTGAGGAATATATACTGAAAGGACTGCTGCTGCTGAATGATGCTGCGACACAGGACATGGCAAGCATGCCAGCACTAAAAGGACAGTCAGGTAGGTAAGCAGCACTGCTGTTTTTCCCCCATCCAGAGAGATGTCTTAGGAATGTATCTAGAGTTCTGCTAGAAACATGAAAAGGATAGTTCACATGTAATGCCTGCTTTATATATATATATATGTATATACACACAGGCTATATTTCTAGCTGGGAAGACTGTAGCTTAAATGGTCATAAGCTGAGACATGTGTGAGTGTTACTCTTCAGCTGCACACCTGGAAACAGCTGGAACCTATTAGTGCCATTGGCAATCAGTGCGCAGAAATAGGAGAGGTGAAATACTGCAGTGTCTGAGGCTTCCACAGGGAGCAGCTGGAGAACCAGAGCATGGATCTCCTTGCATTTGTGTTGAAGTGCCAGGAGAGCATACGTTTGGGATCTCTGGTTTCCTGAATCCTGAAATGGAGTAACAGTAGGATTGACATTTAGTGATAATGAAGTTCACCTTGAGCTCTATCTTCTGGGTTTTTGCAAGGAAGCTTTGCATCTCACAGACATGCTTCCCCCAGCACAATGTTAGATGCTGATTTACTAAACAATAATACAGTCACAAGCCTGCAGTGCAAGACTTCCAGAGATGAAAGATAAAGCAGGCAAATTAGTGGTGCTAGGAGCCTAATGCTGGGCTATGCCTGTGAGCCTTGTAAGAGGCTACTAAGTTAATCTAAAGTCCTCCATTCCCTGACAGTTACTGAAATTTGCCCCTTTAAAGTGTAAAAAAACAGGCAGTGAACATGTGTGGATGAAATGCATTTCCATACCGAATACTTTCAAAAGCCAGGATTTTTAGCACCTTGGGGCGGGGCGGGGGGGAGGAAAGCAAATAGTTAAGCAATGCTTTAGTCTGTTGCACAGGAAGCCTTATCTGCTTCTGTGCTCTTCGTGCATTTGTACACAACTGCAATGGGCTCTCCCATCGATTTCATTTGTCATGCTAAGGCAAACGATGTTTATCTGGCCTGAACTCAGCAGAAGGTCACGCCATGCAGTGGGCAGCACCACAACAGTGTGATTCATAGCAGATCTGCACTGAGCCTTGCCTCGCCCAAGGTGTTTTCTGGTACACGAATAAACCTGGGGAAGAACATGTCACAGTGCTGAACGTCATTTAAAGGACTCCTTTCTGTATCAGACCCATTTCCTCGTGGTATGTCCTCACTTTCTGAGGTGCAGAGGTATTTTCTGAGTGGCTTGAGCTGTATGGGTGCTCACCAAAACAGGAGCATGCTCACATCTTCCTGCCCAGCCTCTCGTGGGTTAGTCACCATCCTGCCTCACCTCAGCCTAACCTGCGAGCAGGAGCCCACATCAGTGCCACACCTGTGGAAAAAACCCTCTTCTGAGTTGGAACTTATCTCCTTGAGGCAGCAACACAAGGCTTGAGACACTCAGTTCATGAACATCTACATAGCAATGGTGCAGGTTTAAGTAAATGTCAGCCATGTTTGCCAGTTTGTACTCCCACATCTACCACCATGGTGCCTCTTCCCCACCTTGCAACGCAAAAGATGCTATGGGAATTTCCACCTTGCAGCAGTTCATAGGAAGCAACAGACTTCTTAAGGTTGTTATACAAGCCCAAGCGAATTTACTCACTATTAACAAAATCCCAGCTCACTCTCGCTATTTTTTTCTAATGAGATATGGTAGATTTTTCTGAAAGGCTTCCTGCCTTGCTGTACTCTAAAGGAAACACAATTCTCACAGAACATTTGTGCTTTGAAATGCATGGAGGAAGCTGTGGTTTCTTCCAGAATTAGTAGCAAAGAAAGTCAAACATCACTCTCCTTCCTTGATCTGGAGGGAGACTGGGACCTGCCAGCAGTTTTGTACACAACCTCTCAATGAGAACAGCAATACATATTTACCAGCTATATCAGCATGCTTCACGTTACAAACACTTAAAATGAAGTAAAAACATTCACCATCCTAACCCAAAACCTCTGTTTTGCACTCATTGTTTTCACCAAGACAGGCAGACAGACAGGTTGGTTCAAAGATACCACTGGAAAGCTTCATGTGGAAAAACAGGAGCCTGGAGCAAGAATAACAGAACATGGATTTTGCAAACACAGAACTTCTTTCCTCTAGAACACCCCTCTCCAGGGCAGTAAGTCTTCTCCCAGCTTACTGCTCTGTTTAACAGTTACAGCCCTCTGACGCCAACATTGAGAGCTCTTTCCTGTGCTTTGGGATGAGTCAGAAGGAAGAACACTGCTTTTCCCCACCCTTCCAGTCCCCAGCTCCCAAAATTTGGTTGGAGAAGCCACGGACAGTTTCCAAGTAACTTATTTTCTCTGCAGCAAACAGGAGGCTGCAATGCATTTCCCTCACAGTGCTCTCAGCTGGTTCTCTAATCCCTGGGGTGCTTGTGAATGGATTATTTTAATAGGACATAGTTTCAAGCCCTCAAACTGGTGCTATTTCCTCTACAGATCTTTTAAAATGAAGGTGGAGAGGTTCTTGCAATTCACAGGGGCCTTGGAGACAAAAATTCAGCAAGTCTTTTGGGGCTCAGATGCAGAAAGTGCTGAAGGCTTCACTACCTCCATGAGCCTTTCTGCTGCCTAGTCACTCATTTCCTGAGGGGCACAGGCTCTTCTCCTTCCTCCACCCATTCCCTTCTCATTCCTCTACTTTCACTCAAAAGTCAAGCCTTGTTTGACTCACAAAACACATCACGTCTCTGACCAGGAAGAACAAGCCTGAAGCTACCAGAAAGGCTCTTGCTGTGGGTTCAAAAGTGGTGCAAGTAGCCCTCACCAATGCGTGCTCCTCTTGTCACAGCCTAAGTAGAGAAAACAGACTCCTTTTCCCATGAGCGTCTTTTCCACCATTTAGAAAAAAAAACTAAGCTGTGCACTGTCACAGAATTTCTCCACAAATGGAGAAATTCAGCTCAATAGCTTTTCAAATTGCGTTGACACCAACACAGCTGTGTCCTGCGGAGGGCAGGACACAGCGCGTTACCTCACACCTCACACCAGCTGCCTGGCAGAAAAGTCCCCGCCAGGCAAAGAGACAGAGCTAAAGCATGCCTCCACTCAATAAACAAATTCCTATTCAACTTTAGTAGCACAAATTACTTGTAAAACACTTGGGAAAACCGTGTGTACTTACCCATCGAAGTCTAACTCCCAACAGCAGCTGCAAAAGGGGCAAGGAAGCAAGAGCCCTGCCTTCCCCGCGGTGACAAAACGGCCACCAGCCTTCCTGCGGTCAGCGGGGGCTCGCTGAGGGGACTGGCTTCACACCTGCGCTCAGGTAGGCCTCGGCAGGCCACCCAATCCTTTGCTGAGCGCTTCCACATGCAAGCCAGCTGAGTGAGGCACCTGCTTGCTCTCGTGCATCTCTCTGCTGTCCGGAGATAGCACCAAGAGGGAAGGATGAGATGAGCTCATGGGAAGACAGAAGCACATTTATGATATTTACCCCCCTGCCTACTTCCCTCCAGTCTTCTGCCATTCCTTTTCAAGCTTAAATTTTACAGGCTCCGAGCAGCGTTAGTTTGCAGAAGTGTTTTTTCTCTGCCGTGGAACCCATCACATAATCCCAAATGCTGGTCAGCAGAGCTGTGCTGTGCCTTTCCTGCCGTGGGCAAGGTGACTCTAGGCATTTCCTCTGAAGAACAAGGACAGGACGCTAGGGGATCTCTACAAATGCACAATGAGTTTTCTTCATCACATAGAAAATCACTGCCGTAAAGTGGTAGCAAAGTGGGAACGCTTTTCCAGAAATCCCCAAAAGTCTTAGCAAAGCGCTGTTTCTTTCAGAGGCAGGCAATTTCTCCTTATGCTCTGCTGTTCTCTCCCATCTTTGCAGGAAAGCTTTTTAGCACATGTCAATCCCTGAAGTCAGAAAGTAGTTTAAATTTGTGCTCAAGGAACCAAAAACCCCAGGATTAGCAGATTCTCCTCTCCCCTTTTATTCTGCTCACGCAGTTCCAGTGACCCATTTTACACAGCCTCCAGGGCTGAAGGGATGCTGCAGACAATTCTCCTGCTTGTTAGTGTTTCAACACATAGGCAGTCCTGACCTCACTTTTCCCTGCCCGTGATAGAGAGTATGCAAACTACAAAAGAGGTAGTATGTCACTATTTCTGCTGCTTTGTGGCAGGCTATGCAGAACATCCTTACAATAAGGTAGTGAAGAGTAGTGTTCAGATAACTGATTAGGACTGACATGAAGTACAAAAAGAAATTCGAACTGCCTTTAGTACTCCCTTGTTGAAACCAAGGATAAAACATATGGCTTCCAGGAGATTATTCTCCTTCCCAGCCTCAGAAGCATTTGTTTTTCTTAGTACATATAACACTCATGCCTATAGAACACTTTAGGAAGTCCTTGTTAGAAAGTCTGCTGAAGGGATAGCCACGTTCGTAGACATTGACTCCATCAGCAGGCTGCAGATCTTGGATCACATAAAATTATTCCACAGTGCAATACTCCACGTAAATGCAATGCCTCATTTGAAAAAATAATCCCCTTATGGGCTACAAGTAGAGGCTTGTCAGGCTGCAGGTGCCCCGCAGGCTGCAATTTAAACACCTCTGTCCTAGATGATCTATCTGGCAGGCAGGCTCTTTCCCCCGGCTCTCCTTATTTGCAGGTTATTTTCATCTGAGCAAGCTTCGCTTCTCCTGATGCTAATGAAGCTGAGCACAAGGAAAAGTCTCTGATTTCTATCAAGCCCTCCATTCCCTAGAGAGTCAGTGTGAAGTCAGCTAAGAGATTGCTTCCCTCAATATCTATTATCTTCCTACCATTTCTTCTCTCACAGGCTTCTCTGTATGAAAGCATTTCCCTGCTATTTCCTATCAATTGCAGATAGTAGAAAAGAAAAAAAAAACCTGCTGTTTCCCTAGGCTTTGTCTTGACTCTGCGTTTCCATCCAGCCTAACTCCCCAAATTAGCCCCTGCTATTTAAAAAATGCAGACAGCCACACCTCCCCCTTCTGAATTTAAACAAATGGGGTGGATTAATGGCTTCCCCTTCTTCCTCCAACAGGCTATTTCATGAGCTCGTGACAGCTGTTGCTCAGCCCTCCTTCCCTACGCAACCACAGTCCCAGAGGCTTTGCCTTTCCAACTCCCTGTAGGAGCCCTGGGGAAAGACAAGGAGACAGAGAAACAAACTGGGGACAGACAGAGCCTCCTTCACAGGGCTGAATGCAGACACCACGGGCAGTGCGAGATGTGGTACGTCTCACTCGCTTCCTTTGTGGCTAAGGGAACAGCAGTACCCCACAGGCCGCATCTCCTGTTCTGAATTGATTTGCTACCAATTGGCAAGAGCTTGTTAACCAGCGACTACCCCTAGTGTTAATCAACTGAAAACTATGAATCCTAACCCTGAGCTTTGGTGTCTGACAAATCAGAACAGGCTGATACTGGAAACAGATGAACCTGAGGCTCACCTGTGATGAGTGCAGGTATTTTGTCATTATCCAGCTACCACATAAATAGCAAGGACATCCAGCAATGGGTTTCTGTTGCTTTTTTTCTGTCATGCAGGAATCTGTTCTCTGAGAACGCTACAGTTGCTAGAACACAAAAAACAAAGCTGTTGTTTCCATCTCACTTCCCTTTCTCTTCAGGATGAACGTGTTAATGTACCTAACACCTTAAGTGACTTTCAGAGTTTCAGACTGCTGGTAGAGACAGAAATTGTCCTGATTTTTCCCTCAGTAGGGCATGGCAACCTTATTCAGAAGTTCAATAAGTAATCATGATTAGTCACTTTTTCAAACACATAAACACTTTCTTTAACACCCCAAAGATTTCCAGACCTTACCAATGCTGTGAGTTGAGGAAGAAGCGTCCCCCCCTCTTTGGGTTTGCATATCCCATATGGGCTGCTTAAAACCATAACTAAAGCTGCTGCTTATCTGATGAAGACCCAGGACAGCAACAGGCTTTAAGCAAGTTGAGGAACAAATGCTGTACTGGAACCAAATAGGAAAAAACCTACAGCTGTGTGGCCTTCACTTATACCTAGTGTATTTCCTCTTCTGAAATGAAAATGAAATGATCAGGCCTTTCTCAAAATGCAGATTTGAATTTCAGACTTCCTGAACATCTGGAGTATTCTGCCTTTGTTTTAATTCAGCTCACAGTGATGCAGGACAGTTTTTCTTGCTCTTTTGTTTTCAAAAACCCATTGCTAAGATAAGAACTTACGTAAGCATTTGCTAACTCAGGTGTTGGTTAGGTATTTTGTATCCAAGTTTTCCCCTCCAGCCTATCCCCAGGATGTACAGGACCTGAATTGCAGAGCTCGTGAATCTCTCCACCTCCCTTGGGAAGCAGTGGCAGCTGGAGGTGTTCAGCTGCTGAGAGCTCTGTGCATAGGTGGAAAAATGCCGCTTCTATTTCGCATCCAAATAGGCTCCCTAAGTCTCTTCTGCTAGGAGACCTCCCTTTTTGGCTCATCTTCTCCAAAAGCTGTGAATCCTGTTTATCCTTGGATGGAACACTAACAATAGGATTAATCCAGTCCTTGCGCTGTTTTGCAGGCACGATGACACTACCAGACTGAGCCTGATGCATGTGACACCAAGAGCTCAAGGATGTGCAGCTTGTCTCATACAGAACTAGTTGCCTTGCAAACTACCAGGCAAAGTTTTGTGTGTAGATGTGAGGGGTTTTCCAACCAGACAGGCAAGTGGCTTTACTCAACTGGGTAGATTTCCATGGCATAAACATGCTTCTCAACAAACAGCCTCTTGAGATCAGGTTTGAAGCACGGACAAGAGGAAGCATAGAAAAATGTGTGCTGCTGTTAGCTACTTGAAAAACAGCTTTGATCTCCAGAGCTGACAAGCCTAACACCTCCAAGAGGCAATGCATTTCACAAAGCTTTCTGCCTTTTGTATAGTGCATGACACTCAGGACATTTCTTGAGGGATAAGTACCAGATACAGAGCACTGTCATCTACTACTGCTTATTGGGGGGAAAAAAGCCCTGCTAACAGATGAGGAAATAATGCTAAAAGATAGCAAACGATCACAGAGCAGTAGCATCAAACCACAGCCAGCACAGAGGACTGAACCCCACACGCTACAGAGGACTGAAAGATTGGACTGAAAAGATCTAAAGGAGCCAACAACATAAAAGCTTGAACCTCAGTAAAGCAGAAAATTGTCTGTGACCAGAGCCAGCATGGATTTAGCTCTGAGGATTGAATGCTGTATACAAAACAAGTTCAGCACATTCCTTCCAATGTTAAAAGGGAAAAAGTGGAAAGAAAGAAAGGATTGAGATATTTTACAAGACAATTCAGTGCTATGTATTGAGGGGAGAGCATCTGTTGTTCCCACCTGTACAGCAGCCTGCTACTCTGAAAGCAATAGGGAGACATGGCACAAATGAACCCGTGTATGCCTGCAAACCAGCTCAGGCCTTGTCAGGGCTGCAGCATGGATTTACAGACTAACAGGTTTCCTTCCCACCCCAAGGGCACTCTGAAATTCCAGGTACTGAGACCTTCCACCAGACTGCTGATGTGCACAAGGAGGCTTCCCACCCTGCTGATGTCCATGGCACTCCCAGCTGCAGTCAGGGCTGCTCTTCCCTCAGGCCCAGGCACCAGGCAACTCCTTTAGCAGTTTAGCAGCTGGGTATATCTGTTGAGTATCACACATCCAGCACCTTCCCCAACTCAGCATGCCCTAAAGGAACTAAACATCCCCTAAAGAAGCTAATGGGATGTGCTTGCTGCACAGCTGCCAGAGGTTTATCTGATCAGGGAACTAGGAATGAAAATAGCACCACTAAAGCACGGTTCTCTCACCAGCTGACAGGTTAATTGCCTGCTTTTTCCTTTAACTGCCTGTCTAGGATCCAATGGCTTCTGCCTTGTGAGTCTGGCCTGGCAAGCCCAAGGCATAACTTGAAGTGTCCTGAACAAAATCAAAAGCTGCTTGCTGCACCCTGAAGACCGAGCATTAGCATAGCTGCAGGTTTGGCCTTGTTCAAGGAGTAGACGAGGGTTTGGTTTCATGTCTTGCAGATCCTCATGTCCTGGGAATGCTGAACTACTCCTGGAGAATGAAGGAAGCTGGGGACAAGAAAACAGTAGTGGTACCAGCTCCTGAAGTCTTCAGTGGCTGGAAGATGGAGGAGGCCAACAGCAGAGGGTGCACAGTGACACATGGCCAACAGTGGGCTAAAAGCTTTGGTGCTAAATCTATCCAGGAAAGAAAAGCTAAAGAATTATGCTTGTTTGCCAGCGCTCAGGAGTTAAGTGGTGTTGCCAGGAGAAACCAGAGAAGCAGAGGCACTGTTGCAGAGATCAGACACCAGTGAAAATTAAAGCCGCTGTTATTTCCCCAGAAGGAATTGATCAGTATTCCTGCCAGAGACCTGAGAAGAGTGCTAAGAACTACCACAGAAGTTCTTGTTTATTAAATTAGGCAGTAGGCAAGAGAATGAGAAACCTGAGAGCCTTATAGCCAATGAAACAGCCATTAATTACAGTGATCTTTTGTATTTTAGCAGTATCTGAAGATACCAGGTGAGACCTGTACTACTGCTAGCTGCAAATTGTAACTGGACACACTATGGACAGCAAGGAAGGGCACAGCACTTTCTTCACTTCAGTAACACACCACCAACAACAAAAAGATAAGGAGGAAATATTCTCGTTTTGCAAATGAGGCAACAATTAGCTAAACTCCTATAAGGTAGGACAGCAGCTACTGAAATTCATGTTGAAAACCTAAGACAAAGATAGGGACCCGGCCTGTATCTCTTCCTGTTTGAAGCTTGTGGATGAACACACCAGTGTTCAGCCCATTTTAGCCAGTGTTGTGCTCATCGCTGGAAGAGCTCCCTTGCACACTCATCCTTGCCCTTATCAGCTCCTGAACCAAATCTTGTGGAACAAGAGTGGGAGTAAAAAAAATAAATGGTGTTCATTTCTAGCCATACTTTTGAGCAAATCTGTTTGTTCTCCCTTTATTCATCCAGACAAGATAATCTCAGTACCCAGACCCACACCCCCAAATGACAGCCTTCCCTCCTGCCAGAAGTTCACACCACACATTG
This sequence comes from Alectura lathami, assembly GCA_013399715.1. Lineage (NCBI taxonomy): Eukaryota > Metazoa > Chordata > Aves > Galliformes > Megapodiidae > Alectura > Alectura lathami. Next base: position 43,003 of record VXAV01004306.1, read on the forward strand.
ATCTCAGAGCACACGCCGCTTTTGATGTACCTTGGGCAAAGGCATCTCCCATCCAAAGGATAAACATTCATAGTTAATAGCTGTCTAGCACTCAGCTAACTAGGAACTGATCAAAGTACACATTCTGAAAGAGCAACAAATTCCTGCTACTGAGCCATGTTTGATTCCACCACCGATGTGAGCAGCTGCCTTATTTTGTAATGATAGCGTTGACAGCATGTGGCTTTTCCCAATTGGCCAGACAAGCAAAGATGGTGGCGTTACATCTAATTGAACAAGCCCAACTCAGAAAAGCAGATGACCTCTGGATGCACTGGACAGTGACACCAGCACAAAGGCACAGCTAAACTGGGAGAGTTGCGTTCCAAGGAGAGGAGCATGCTACTTCGATCTTGGTCACAGAACAGTTTCCCTCCTGTTTGTATGACAACATGACAATGTCTTGGGCAAGGAGCTGGCACATCAGCTGCACCTAAACATCTGCAGCACAAGCAATTAGGCTGCTGGCCTTTGCTTTTGTAATCTTGGCAGGACAGGAGGTCAAGGACAGAGTTCACCTTGAGTCCCTCTGCTGCCTAACAGTTAATGTTCAAGCTCTGGATGAAAAACAGCCCCCAGATCTCTGGCTCAGCCACTGAACATAAGACAAATTCAGACTACAGTAATGTTTTCCCAAGTTCCTTGGAGACTTGACCTTACAAATTCAACTCTAACCTTTGAAAAACTGCACCCCAAGCCACATGAAAACAGGCATACAGGCCCTTGTAAAGTAAACAGAGGTCGCATGCCAGCTGTTGCACAACTTGAACAGCCACTCATTATCCTGGTCCACGTGCAACGCACAGTGGGCAAAGCACTAGATGCATGCACAAGGCTGCTGAAGTACGCTAGAAGGCACAGCACAGGACCTTTCCTGCCACCATGGGATACCTGTCCTTGCAGAGCACTAAATATCTCCTCTATCTCCTCCTACAGTTATGGGGTAGACCCAGGATGTTACCAACCAGCCTTAGCAGCAGTCCTGCCAGGCAAAAGAAAGGCAGGAGTACAGCAAGTGTGAACCCCTGTCCTGGTACATTTTTCCACAGGAGCACCTAAATGCCCCTCTGGGAAGAAATTGGTGGCCCAGCCCCACTCCCACCAGATCCATGAGATCTGCTTTCTCTGGACCCTTACACATGTTGTTTTTCCTCAACTGCTTTGTAGTTCTGGTTTCAGCTTGTCTATCCTCAGCAAGATACACAGAGCAGGGAGCTACTCCTGTCTTTGTTCTGCTGAGGGGGAAGAAAGGAAGTGACAGATTCAGCAAGGCACAGAAGGTCAAGGAGGAAGCGTGAGACAGAACAAGGAGATGAATTTGCCTTTCTAGGTCCAGGACAAGGTTTCTCACAATCTTCTCCCATTGATTTCACTAGGTGGGAACAAAGCCAGTCTCCAAGTGCTCTGGAAATCCCATCATGAATGCTTCCTTCATTTAGATATTTTAATAATGTTTACATCTCTGATGAAGACGTACTCACTGCAGCCAAAAAAAACCACCAGCACTCTTTGAAGGAGAAATGAAATGCTTCATTAATACAAAAATTGTTGAGATTGCAAATCAGGAACAGAACATACAGGTCTAGAGGCATGATTGCTAATAATTCATGAGCAAAATGTTATGTTTATGCAACACTAAGGATGAGATTTTAATTGCTTATTACTCTGATTTATTTCATTCAATTGTTACAGCAACTTTCTTCCTTTGGTATAGGCTCTGCACTAGACTGCTACAGGCTTAAGGCATGAAATGAGGCTGTGACACAACACAGTTGCAACATGTATTGCATGACAAATACTGATTATCTACTCATGTGACACATAGGAGATGGAGAACATAATCAAGGCCATCTAGCACCTTCTGTTCTGATGTTTTAACATTACATGCCAACAAGTGTCAGTTTCTCTCAGCTGTCCCAGCTGATGGCTTCTACTCTCACCTCCACCACTAACTATTCTTGGTTTTCACTACTCAGTGCTCTTCTTGAGCAAAAACAATTCAGTCATTTCATTAAGCACCTAGTTCGTAACAGCAGTTTTTTCAGTATGTACATCAGGCATCATCTTGTCTGTATTCTGATGCTTTTCCAGAACAGATTTTACATAACAGGAATCCAGAGCAAGAGCTTGGAACTTGACAACTGAAACCTGCAGTCAAAACCATGCCTTCTGCCATCTAGAAAGCAGGCAGTTTCGTTGAACCTGGCACAGGCTCTGATCAGCTCCTGCCCAGTCTCTCCCAAGTGATGGTGAAATTGCTGTTCGTGTCTGAAACATACCCGTGCTCTTATGGAAAAGAGAGCTCGCTCTGTGAGCCACAAAATGCTAGTCCCCACAGTATTGGGACTTTATCTCCTCAATCCCTTAAAATCTTAATCTCTTGGGAGTTGTCAGTCTCATGCACATCAAGCCTTCAAAGAGCTGAATACAGCAGCTGCAAGTCAGACACTTTGGCAATAAAAACATTTTCTGTTGTTAAGGGCCTTATGTAAAGTGCATTGAATGGGGAAATGCAGAAGCTCTTGCCCCAAGCGTGTTTCACATCCCACTGAGCTTCAGAAGCCTTGACAGCCAACCGGTATTCAGAAATCAGGCATTCAACTCACAGTGCTGCCCCTGTTCAGGGCCTGAGCACACCGATACCGACTGGTTTACGCTCAGAGTTTTTACTGTTCCATGTCACTTGCTGTGTAACTGCATGGAGAATTAAAGTTTCCTGTTTAAAAGCCCATTATCAATTATAGCTTGACAATTCACTAGAATAGAAAAGGTTCCACTCCTGAATCCCTGTGGCCTGCTTCAGCCACAAGGAGAGCAGGCTCGAAAAGCAAGCAGCATGATAACATCGAGGTCTTGTCAGAAACCAGCGCTGACCCATGCTAGCAGCACCTGCCAGCTCTACACTAGGAGCAGGGCAGGTAATATGCCATCTCACGAAGGATGCCATCTCACGAAGGTGCAAGGCAGAGGGAGGAACATCCTGGAACTCATACAGAAACTGCATCCAGAAGCTGTCCCAGGGGATGTCTTTCCCACAGAAAGATTTCAGCTCCTCTGCCCCTACCCAAACCTGCCTTTAGTGACAGGGCAAGTTAGGAAAACAAGTCTGCCTTTAGACCCTCAGGACCACAAGCATTCAAAACTTCACCTCCTAATGCAAGAATGCCCAAAGCAGCATTTAAAAACACGCACAGCTCTGCCGTTACAAGTAAACCAACCACGAAAAGCCCCGTCCTTTGAACAAAGCCAGGCAAACCTCCTAAGAGGTTTAACATCTATCTGACCCAGCAAAATCAAAGTTATGCCCAAATTATCAAACCACAGAAGCAAGCCTGGCAATGTTCTCAGGCAAATGTCTTCTCGTGCTGGGACCAACATGAAAGTGGCTGTAGGGTACACCCCAGGCCTGATCTCACAAGCTGTTGTTCACCCACGCTCACAACAGCTCACCTACACAGCACACGCACGACTGCCAGCTCCGCCTGCTGTACCGAAGTGACCTGAGTGGGCACCTTTGAAGTAGGAGCTGAACACCTTTGCTGCAGAAGCTTTCATGTTCAAAGAGGTCAGAACTGACAGCAAGAAAGATTGAAACATTACAGTGAACATTGCCAAGATGAACAGTTATACAATTGACTTTTAGTGGTGCATGCAAGTTATAAAACACAGAAGAGAACTTCGTGCGGAGCTCTTTCAGAAGTATCAGGTGTCCATCCCTCATCTGCTGTATGTGGGAAGTGAGAAGCCTCAACGTGTTCCTGTATTTAAAAAAGCAGCTATGGAGGCCATAAAGAACCTGATAACTGCTGCTGTTACTCAGCGGATTGCTTTAAACAGTACCACGAGCCTTACTCTTCCCACACACTCTTCACCAACAAACAAGTTCTGTCAGCCTCACAGCATCCTATATTCTTTGGCAGCCCCTTCCCACACAGACAGCCCCAGTGCCGAACACCCCACAGGTAGAACTCCCCCCTACAGCAGCACTGAGAGTTGCAGAGCAGGCTGGCCTGGAAGGAGGAGCACCTCTGTTTTCTCCATCACTTGCACAAGAAAGAGAAGGCCAAGAAGCTGCATCAAGCTTCAAGGTGCAATCTGTTGCGATGCTTTGAGCCTTCTCAGCAGGTCTAGGTCTTGGCTCCCTCTTTCAGTCCTTCTAGAGGAACTTTCCAGAAAGAATCATTCAGGGCTTCTTATCCATTGTTTTGCAATGGACATTGGCAATATTTCCTACACTGGGCAGGATGAGAGGGAAAGAAAACTCATTCAAGTTTTTTTTTGTTTTTTTTTTTTTTAAATGAATTAGGAGTGTTTTCGATTGCAGAAGTGCAGACACATCTGGAGACCAAGTTTCACCTAGAAGACTGGGAACAACAGCAAGCACAAAGCCAGTAAAAACTAGGACAGTTAGTCTGTAATGAGCCCTAACTTTACCACTCATGGGAGATCTCATCTGCACAGCTCATCCCAGCACCACAGCCAAACATAGCAGCTTTCAAAACCGATAGCAGCGAAGTGAGAAGAGATTCACAACCATCTGCAAGCCACACACGAAAGACTCCTTTTTCTTTACTTACCAAAATTTCAGGAGGACACAGGAAGCTGATGGGATACCATACAAGCTAGACAGCTAAAAACAACCCCAAGCAATCCAAACGCTTTGAGTACAACCAACTGCAACTTGCACCAAGTAAATACAGCAACTGGTTTATTTTCGTTCTCAACTGAAACAAGCTGCAGTGGGTTCATTACACACAGCCAAGGTACTCTACTTCAGGAGTGAGCTTCCAGGTGCAGACTTGCAGGAAGAAGTTTCCTAGTGTACAGTATTTGTATCATACAGAGCACACAATAAATTAATATCTACATGCAACAAACCTACAAAAAGTTACATTCAAGGTAAAAAAATACAGTATTTTCTGCTCTTTTTTTGTTTTAAATTTTTTTCTGTACATTTTTTAAATTTACATTTTTATTTACATTTTTGTAAACTTTTTGTATTTTTCTAAGCTTGAAATCATGTAACAGTTACAAACTTACAGCACCGCTCGTATCATTCTAAAACAATTCTTACATCTACAAAACAGCCTTTAGTTTGCTCCTTCATTTCTACTTTGGCACCACCACACTTCACACCATAATTCTGAGTTAATTCATCTGCTTACTACTTAGCCACATTCTCAGCACAGAGAAATGCAATCACACTTCAGTCTGTGTGCTTCAATAAGTTCAGAAAAAAATCATTACATTAACTACTTCATGAACATCACACTCACCTGATATTACTGCATAATACCAACTTTTCCTGCACTAACTGCTTTACATAAGCATGCAAACAAGTCTGATTATGACTCAATAACATGAATATACTGAAATCAACTACAAGGGCTAAATATTAAAAGGAATGTAGACTTATCAAGATTCACCGTGTCAATAAGTAAGCTAATAGCATGGGCTGACATGTTAGCACTAAGTTTAAACACACCAAAGTGCATACCGGCGGTTTTAGCACAAGCTCATCTGTATTAAAGAAAAAGATGGAAGTAAGCCCTGTCACTTCATACTGCCATTTTTGGTAAAAGCTCATACTGACTAGGAACCTTCACTCTTACCATGCACACTCCTAATTTGGAACAGGGATTCCTGGAGTTTATGTAAAACTAAGCTTTAAATGAAAACCGCTTGAAGTATACAAGAACCTGCTGAAAAGGAGCACAGTACATGAAGTGGTAAAGCAGTTTCAGTATTAGAAAGGCCCATTTGACAGTAAATCATCATTTCAGCATGGTGCTCCTGATGCACATCGTTCCACATAACCCACCCAGCCCATCTGATTCAATCACAAAACACTGAAAGGTGGAGGGGCCCTCACAGAAGGGCTCTAGCACTGATCTCCTGATCAAAGCAGCACCACACTGAACTCTGATGGAGCTGCTCGAGGTTCTATCACACTGAATCCTGAGAACCTACCAGGACAAAAACTGCACAGTCGCTCTTGGTCCATGCCCACACGTGACTGTACCCATTCCATTGCTTTAACTGAAAAGCTCCTATGTCAATTTATAGATGATATTGCTCATTCTTAGTCCATGCATCTCAGCCAAGACCCTGAAACAACCTTTTCAGCAGCCTTCTCTTACACACTGAAAGGCTGCTGTTAATCCCACTCCACACCCTCCCTGCCAAGCTGCATAAGCCCATTTCCTTCAGCCTCTCCTCAGTGTCTGTGCCCCAAATTCCTCGCGCATCTTGCCAGCTCTGAGTCAGACTGGAACAAGCTGACAAGACACTGTTCCAAGGCAGGAACATAAGGCAAGAAAAAACCCTACTTCCCTCAGTCTAACCACCTGTCCAAGCAGCCCAGTACACCATCAGCCTTCACTGCTGCCAGGACACCCTGCTGCTTACATTTAGCCACTGAGCATCAAAGAACACCAGGTACAGGACTGTGTTTATCCTCATTCACAACAGAACTATGCATCAACATTTTTTTGCTGAACTGAGACCTGAATAGGAGTTTTTCCTTCAAAGTTAGAAAAAAAATCACAAGGCAGGCATTTGAAGTATTGCTGTACCACAGCAACTCTGGCCTTAATACGGACAGTTACCAATACCACCTCCTCATTATTGCCAGAAGACTATGGTGCATTGAAAATCTTAACCTCCTACAATCAAGACTTAATGCGAAGACTGAGAGTTCAGAGCTTGCCACTTCGATTTAGGTTTGAGCTCAAAGAAGAAGGTGCCTTCCAGATCACTAGGAGGAGAGCTGCTAAGGATTTCTTCTCCACTGCTCATATCTTCACAGGAGTCTTCGCTAGAAGGAACAGTAGGAAAGATTAATACTTCCAGAAAACGCAAACGCCCCACCAGTTACCTGCCCGGAAAGCGTTACCCACCTTGCGCTTTCGTTGAAGCAGCCGCCCTCTGGTATCGTTGGCAACTCAGGAACGCTGTAGTAACTGTTTTGCAGATTCTGGGCTGTACGCCTTGAAACAATCCAAACTAGTTTTTTATGGTCAGGCTTGCAACATTCAGGAGAAGAATAATCTGCCAGGCATTTCGAGACCAGCTCCCTCCAGTAAAGCAGATCACTATCACTTATCTGAAAAGTGAAAAAACAGCCTGTTTATTGTGTTACACACAGGCACAAAATACAGCTCCTCCTTCTACTTTGCCTTCAAGGAAATGACTTAAAGCTATCCATCAAGACAAGACTCCTAACTGTGACACCTCTGTCAAAGTTTTGCGTCCTTTGAAGGTGAAACTCCTACACACCTCCTAGCAACAGCCATGTCTAGGTTTGAGTAACAGTTGGCCTGTCGGTGGCTGTTAACATTTTCATTGTTTCCAAAGGGAAACTGCTGCTTAACAGAGACCAAGAGCATTCTGAGTACTCTGTGCTAATGTTGTGCATAGAACTTACAGAGGACAGTGTAAGAGGGTCCTGCTCTGAGATATCCTACTGCTGTGTGATAACGCCATCTTCTTACAAAGATCTCACTTCAAAGAGCTACTTCCATCCCTCAAGAAACAGGGTTAGTTCAATTTGACTACAACAGTAAGAAGTCTGTTTCAAAGTACGGCCAGGTACAACACACAGCTGGAAGCTACAAGTTCTGTTAGTTATTTGTGCAAAAAGAACCAGCCCAGCAGACTTCTTGGTCGTAAAAACGGAGCAGAAGCCTCTCCAGAAGATGCAGCCAGAACTGTACAAGTTCAATCAGCTGCTTGTTTAAGCATGTGTTGTGCAGGCATTAGATCAGCATTTCTCCTCATTTTCTACATTTAACCTAGTTTTTCAAGTACAATCCTTTTGCCTGCCAGGTAGTTGCCCAAACATAGCAGTGGGAAATGACTACTTGACCTCATTCTCTATTAAGCAGCAGTTATTCGCCCTTGGCTTTCTACCAATGAAACAGTATTAGAAGAGTTTCAGACACGCCTGAAGGCCTGTTTCATTGCTTGTTTCAGCTGATGCCAAACACTACCTGTGAAGACTGTACACTGACAGAGGTCCCTTAAACGTAACACTACTTTCATTAGCTGCACCAGTCCCAACATCTGCAGAAGTAACCCACCGAAATATTTACCTTTGAATGCTTTTGAACACGCAGAAGTATCTCAAACAGCTCAACAGACTTCAGAGTCTGAACTTCCAGAGTGAGAAGGCACAAGGCCAAGACAGATGGCTAGAAGGAGAAAACACACTGCTTAGCATACAAGAACTGAAGCCTACATGGAAGTCAAAGAAAAGGTACTGTTACTTACTTTTGCTTTAGAAAAGACTAGACGACAGTTGCAAGCTTTCAGCTGCGCTTCCAATTTGTCCAGATTCAATACTTCTTTCCTGGAAGACACCCAAGAGAAGCAGCATTCATATCAACAAGCATTAACACACCATAAAGTCAAAAGCAAGGAGCAGCCTCCTCTCTGGCCACCATCATCACCACTTTATGAGAAAAAAGGCCTTTGCAAACACAGAACACCATCAACATGCAATTCAACTCACCTTTCTGAGGTATGACAGAGTACAATAGTATGGTACAAGTGCAAGAAAGTTAAGGCAGTAGTAGCTTTAAATTCAAAGTGCAACTTTTCTGAAATTATCTTTTCCATCCGTTTCAGGTCGGACACAGTGCATTTGCATTGGCTGATCCGAATAATCTCATGAGCAGATGGAATATTGCATTCCTCTTCCACCACCCGGGCAGCCAGTTGAAAACAACAAACTCCGATGCAAGACAAATGCTTCGGTTTCACCTACAAATAAGAGGAAACACTGAGTGTTTCCCACCCATCCATGCTGTGTTTATCAAACAGGGAAACAAACACCTCACCCAGCCTCAGTGAGAAGTTTCGAAATATTTGCACTTCGACGCGAAGATTTAACTTATCTCATCTGGACCTGACAGCGTTCAACTCAAACACCTCACCCGGTCATGACTAGTTGCGTCACTTCAGTTTCAACAACACACAGCAGGCACAGCCAATAAAGCAGTGTCACTCTGTTACAGGCAAGTTGAAGGAAGTTCAAGAGCCGAGCACCCTCTACTGAAACTGTTCCACATCGCTACCCTATGAAGAAGTTGGTAAGAACTGCAGTACATCACGTCTCCAAGTGGCAGTGCTCTTTGAAAGCACTCTGTACAAATCCGGCCTGAGCTTGTTCTAGGCAGTCCTATCCCTCCACAACCCAACCCTCCCTCTGCTGCTCTCTGCCATACAGCAGGATCATGTTTTGCGCAGCCTGGAAGAGGGACAGACCAAAGAACTTCAGGCATTACTTCTTCGGACAGCTCAGTAATGGGGAGCTGATTCCAGCTGAAATTGTCTGCCACAAAGAAGCACAAAGGAAAAACATTCAGAAAATAACCTTTAGCATTAGTTACAGCTCTAAGCTGAGCATTGCCACAGTACCTAGTAGTTTTTAAACACCAATGGTTTATTTTATTAACTCCTGCTTTCTTGGTCCTGTACATCTACCTGGTGGAGGCTACAGACTTACTGGGGCAAATAAGCTGCGCAGCTTCTTGCCTTTGAAGCTAAGCAGAAGCCATAACAAAGCAGTTAACATATCACCACAATATAATATTTCATGCAAGAGCTGCACTGGAGTTCGAAGCTCACGCAGGAGCACTTGGTCAATACCACTAGCACAAAAACAGTCAATAGCCACAGTTGTCTCCCAGCACACAACCTGGCCCCTTTTGTCAGGGAAGAAAGTTCACAGGAAACTTGTATATTCCCAGCTGACCCTACAAGCAGGTCCTCTTCCCCCCAAAATACCTTCATGAGAGCCAAGAATCTGTCCAGAATGTTAACAGCCAAAACAAATGTTTCAGTTGCAAAACCAAAGAAGTTGGTCAGGCTCCAGAGATCTTCCACCTTGGCATTCCTTTGTCTCGGACACAGAGTGTTTTCATTCTGTGGCAAGGAAAAAAGTCAGCATTCAACAGAGGTACCAGTGAGGACTGTCACCACTCCCAAAGAAATCTTAGAGCAAAGAAAAGTAATTTTAAACCCCCCCTTAAATCACTGTTTTCACTCAGGAACATTTCAGTTATACACCAGGGACTCAGAATGCACCCGAGGTGCACTGATTACTGCCAGGTCCCGAGTTTCTGGTGCAACACCCAGCACAACCACATCACCACACACACACTTGTTATCACAGGACAATTCTCACCCGGTGTTTGTGCACACAGTGACTCCTCGGCCTTAAGAAACAGGACCAAACCCAGCTTATTGCCACCTCTGCCTGTCAACATTTAAGCAACTGGAAGCTCTGCTTTCAAAACAAGGAAGCAGACTGATTTTACAGAGGCTTCTCCTATTGAATGTTAAGGCCCCATCCAACAAATCCCAGGCACTTGAAGGAACATAAGCCTGCCCTTAACTCCTTAAGGAACTCGGGTCGTTAACACGGAAATTTTTGTGCTTCTCTTCCCGAGCTAAGCGGTTCGTCGGGCGAAGGACGAGCTACTCCCTGCCCCTTTGTTCAACTGCCCCCTTTACACCTCAGCTCTCCCGAAGCCCAGCGGCACAACAAAAGGCTGAGAGCAGATTTCACACACACACACCCCCCCGCCCCC